>JASFAX010002758.1:0-44817 GCA_030737875.1 Allium sativum
CCCTATTTCATGATTCATGTTGAGTAGATCTAAATTTTGCAAGTTCATAATTGAATGTATATTGTTCTATTCCAAGTTCATATGATACATGTGTAGTTAGATCCATATTTTTATAATGTTGGAATTGTTACATGCTCCTCTTTTTCCCCTTTAGGGTATAAGTTAGGCTATGTATCGAGCCTAACATTTTATGTGATTTATGTGAACGTTTAACGGGGGTAACGTTGGGGAAAAAATATGAAATTACATATAATTGGCATATTTGCCTCATGAACATGTAAATGTTTTATGGCATAAAGTGGTATAAATTTTTATACCTAAAATTATGAACTTGATTTAAAGGGAAGGTGGGGCTTGACTTGAATGACAATAATTTACATATAAATATAAGGAGGTAAATATGTAAATTTAGAAAAGATGAATATGCCTAATCCGAGGTTAGATTGCATTACGGTGTAAGACTGCCCGGAACCGCACGGCACATCCAGCAACCGTAACAATATATATCTAATGTGGGAGGTTAGTACATCAAGCCCAAAAGAACCCGAGGTTAGACTGAGTTGCGGTGTAAAACTGCACGGACCCGACTGGCACATCCGGTAACCGCAACAATACCTATCTAATGTGAGTGGTTGGTGCTTTAATGAATGAGTTAAGGCTAAGTCAGGAATAGTTGGTGTAACAACCCGAATTTTTAATAACATGTTAAAACCATAAATCAAAGCAGAATTAATTTTTATAATAAGAATCAAGGGAAACGGGCTGCACCATTGCGTTCATCTTGAAATTCTGCTTGGAAACGAGTTCGAGTTTTCAATAAATGGAGTCCGTATGAGGGAGATATGACCCTCCGAAGTTTCAGAAATTTTCAGAATAATAAACAGCTCGAAATTCGAATTCGAATTTCAAATTCAAAAACCAGTGCAGGCTGGGCAGGAATTTTCCCGCCCAGTACCAGGTCGACCTGAGGGTCGACACTATGGTCGACCTCCCAGGGACCAGGTCGACCCTATGGTCGACCTGGGGGTCGACGTGGTGCTGAAGCCCAGTTTTGATCCTGGGTTAGTTCTGATGTACCTAGTCTCGTTTTCTGACTAGATTCGCCCGCCTAACCCTATATAAACAGCCTCCTGGCCTCATTCTCTTTACACCATTCTTCTCTAACCTTATGTTGCACAAATTCTTGATGGACATGGCTTCTTCTAAATTAAATTAAAAGTAAATTAAAACACGAAGACTATTTCTTGAAGACTACTGCTAGGAATTGCATATTGGGGATTTGCTTCTACAATCAAATCAAGATTCAACAATTCATCGACTAGTTTCTAGACTTGACTTCTGCATCTAAATTGCTCAGACCACGATCTGTAAGTTCAAGTTACTTTTAGATAAAAACTATATACTTAATATGGACATGCTATGAATTGGAATTGGACCTATGTATGACAATTGATTCATATCTATTCTTGTTCATCTTGGATCTTGACTTTTGGGAATATTGCTATGAAATTTATTTGGGCCTATTCATGTTGTAAATCAAATCCTTTCATGTCCCTAATATTATCATGCCTGTGATGTTGAATTAGTTATTATTCATAAGTTTGGATTATCACCTTAATCATGACTATCACCTTATTATGCTAGATCTGTAATCCTAATGTTTTGGGACTGTTATTCTATATGCCAGGGATGTTATAATCCAATTATCTCAAGCTATATCATGTTAGATTTATCACCTTGTGCTCATTCTTTTTCCTATCATAGTTTTGACGTTATTCCCCTTCATTGTGGATTTGGATTTACTTGTAATACTAGATCGATTCACGTTTACGTGCGATGGGAATACGATTTGGGTAGATTAGGCAAAACATAAATTGGTTATGAACTTGATAATAGGCATAAATTGAAACATTAACATTGTTATAACTTGAATCTGGATATGGACATGAAACTTGCCTTGAAACTTGACACGAACTTGACATGAAATTTGAACATGGACATGACACTAGAATGAACCTGAAAATGGCCAACTCGAGGTTGGGTTGAGTTTGCAGTGTAATTCTGCCCGGAACCACCCGGCAAATCCAATTACTGCAAACAATAGGATCCAATGTGCGTAGTTGGTCATATCGCGCTTGAAAACCCGAGGTCAGACTGAGTTGTGGTGTAAATCTGCCTAGAACCTCCCGGCATATCCAGTGACCACAACAACATGCCTGATGTGAGAGGTTGGGGTGCATTAATGAATTAATGCCATATGATAGGGTTAAGTCATGGACATGAAAAACAACACTTAACCAACTTGACACATGATTCATAGGGCTAAGTCATGAACTTAAACGACAACACTTAGCCAATTTGACATGACACATATACGGGTTAAGTCACGAACTTGAATGACCACACTTAACTAACTTGACATGCTAGACTGATAAGGGTTAAGTCACAAATTTAAATGACAACACTTAACCTATTGGACGGAAACCCTAGTTACGCGATCCATTTCAGCAGTAACCCACTAGATGTATCATGGTACCCTGGAACTAGGCAGGGTGGGGCATGATTACTGGGATGAGTGTAAGCGACCAAAACGACAGCTAAGTTGGTGCGCCGGTGTAGGTTCAGGTGGACTATGGTCGTGCACGTAGTCCAGAGTTGAAAAAGCAGGCATTGGGCATCAGTAGGTTTACCTGTGCATGCTTGATTCGTGTAGGTGGTTGGCACCCTAGGGCTTGATACACCCTATGGTGGACCTAGCACAGGTGACTACATTCGTGATTGGGCCGTATGACACAAACACACGACGAGCTAGAACTTGTAGGGAGCCGATCGATTGGTGGATCGTTCCGTTGGGCCTAGTAATGGGTCATTCATGATACTAGGCCAAGGGATCATTTCATGGTTAATATTTGACATGGGTTGGGATACTAGTACAGTTGGTGTAACGAACCTTGAACATGCGATGCTATACTTGATTTATTATGTTATCTTAGTCTATCTTGCCCATCTTGACAGCATCCTTATGTTTACTTTCAGTTTATAGATGTCATGTTACCTTTACCTGTTTTTATGCTGAAAGTCACTAGGACTTACTAGTCTTTATGACTGACCCGTTTTCTTTCGCCTCTTTTCCTTTCATTCCCCCCTCCCCCTAGGTTCTCAGGGAGGAAACTCTAGCACTTAGCTTCGATTTCCCTTGCTTTCGGTTCAGCTCATGTACGGTTTGATCTTGAGCTATGCTATGGCTGCATTTCTGCTACCTTTGGGGAATTAAGCTACTTTTGTTGTTTTAAGTTTATGCTTCTTTATCTATGCAAGATAGAAATTGTTGTAATGGAAAATAACGACTTTGGCTATTTAGTACTTTGGATGTAAAAGGTTTTGACTCTTTTTGAAAGTAATGAAATTTATCTTTTGATTCTTCCGCTGTTTTATCTATATTCTGTCTTGTAATATTTCTGTGTTTGTTTACCTCAATAACGCTCCTCCAAAACTAGTGCATTCCCTTTCTGAGTGACCCTAGTAGAGGTAGGGTGTTACAGTAGGGTTAAGTTAATTAAGGCAACACTTAACCAATACAACATGTTAACTAAACTGATGGGTGGGGTTAGGTTAACTTGGACACTTAACCAATTTAACATGTTGATTAGAAAACCCTAGTAACGGGGACCATTTCAACAGTAACCCACATAGATGTATCTTGGCACTCTGAACTAGGCAGGGTGGGGCACGATTACTAGGCTGATTTTAAGCGGTCAAAACAACGGCGGTTGGTGCGTCAGTGTAGGTTCCGACGGAGTACGGGCGTGCACGTACTCCGGAGTGGAAAAAGCAGGCACTGGGCATCAGTAGTTATACACTGTGCATCTTGAATCGTGTCGGGTTACCACTATAGGATTTGATACACCCCATGATGGGACCAGCACAAGTATCTACAATCGAGCGGGGCCGTAGGACACAACTAGTAAATGCGTGCGAGTAGGAGCCGATCAATGAAAAGGGATCACTAGGTTTGAACTCATGATGATGGTCAAAATATCTAGTAGGTGCAGAGAATATGGACATGAGTGCGATAGTATGATTAGTTTATCTTGCCTTGTTTATCTTGCCTATCTTACCTTATCATGTGTTACCTTATTTCCTTGTTATTGTCTAGTGTCCAGCTTATTCAACTCATGGTTCTCTTATCAGTTTACATGCTGAATAATCACTGGACTTACCAGACTTATGTCTGACCCATTTTTCTTTAGCTCTCTATCCTTCCCCCCCCCCCCCCTCAGGTACCCAGGGAGGGAATAGCTCAGCTTAATTCAGTCCGTTCATCTTTCCAAGCTTGATGACTCTGTGATGTATAGCTTGGAACCTCTTGTCTTTGGCCATATCTTTGGACACTGAAACACCCCACCTCCGTTAGGGTCACTCTCGAAGGGAATGCCCTAATTTTGGTGGAGGTTTTATAAGTATAAGTCACAGATATACAAGACAGATATAAGAACACATATTTTTGAACAGCGGAAAACAACAACTTTTATTTCATCAAAATACGTGTTACACAAACCATGCCATAATTTTCTTACAATACTTCCAAAATCATAACTGTCTTGATTACATTATTTAAAGAAGCATAAAGAAAACATAAATAAACTGCAAAAGTCCCATAATTGCTGTCCAAAGCCATAGTCCGAAACGAAAAGATCCAAGCAATACATTCTTTCTCTTTAAGCTGGATATGAAGGCTGGTTAAGCTGCGGTATTCCCTCCCTGTGGTCCTGGGGGGCAATGGAAGAAAAGAAGACGAAAGAAAAGTAGAGTCAGACATAAAGCCTGAGTAAGTCTAGGACTATTCAGTCTGTGAATAAAGAACTGGGTATGATAAGTATAAACTAGAAATGGGAAAGCACCATAAACTAAGTTAAGTTGTCTAGCGTCGAATATACTATCGTACCCCATATTAATCTCTGTACCCATATTAACTAGTTCCCAACAGGCACCCCATAATCAGGGTGAAGTGATCCATTTCTGATGATCGGCTCCTACTCGTATAGTTACATGTGTCTTACGGCCCCCGTTGTTGTAGTTACCTATGCTGGTCCCACCATGGGGTGTATCAAGTCCCATGGTGGCGGCCCGACACAATCCTAGAATGCACAGGTATGCTACTGGTGCCCAGTGCCTTATTTTTCTGCGCTGGAGTGTGTGCACGCCCGCACCCCGTTAGAAACTACACTGCTGCACCACCGCCGTCGATTTGACCTCTTACAGTCAGCCCAGTAATCGTGCCCCACCCTTCCCAGTTTCAGGGTATTATGATACCTTGTAGGGTTACTGCTGAAAAGGGTCCCCCGCTACTATGTTTTCTATTTCTAGCCAACATGCTAAGTTGGTTAAGCGTTTTATAAACCTAACCCCCAATCAGTCTGTTTAGTTTAGCATGTTCCATTTTGATTAAGTATTAATATAATTTACTTAATCCTATCAATCCTGACTCAGCCTTAATTGTCTTATTAAAGCCTTGACCTCTCACATTAGACAGGTATTGTTGTGGCTGCCTGTTGCCGGTTGGGTCTGGGCAGTCTTACGCCACAACTCAGTCTAACCTCGGGTCCTTATTGGGCTCCGTGTTTAACCACCCACATTGGATAGGTATTGTTGTGACTACTGGACAGCCGGGCGGTTCCGGGCAGGTTTATATCACAACTCAATCCAACCTCGGGTTAAACACATCGTATTTTCTACATTTACATATTTTGTCTCTTTTCTTTTTTATATGTAAATGTTTGCGGCCCATTATTCAAATTCATCTTTATTGATTAAGATTTATTTATGCCACTTAATTGTTTTTCAAGGTTGTTGGCATGCGTCAAACATGCCAACACATCAGTTCTATGTTTTAGCCCAAACGTCATTACCCCCGTTTTATACGTTCGCTCCGATGTAAGTTGTGTTGGGTTTAACACTTAAACCCAATTTAGCCATATGAAAAGGGGAGGCTTATAACATGGTGTTTATCAGGTAACATGAAAGAGGGGAGTGTGAACGCATGAACTTGCAACGAACGATTCAATTAACATAAAGTGGGCACATGTGAACTTGTAATTGTAACATCATATAATCATGGCATAACATGAATCATTTTATCCATATAATCATAGCATAAACAATACTTAAACGTGGATCATTCTATTCATATAATTATGGCATAGGAAATACTTAAACATGAATCATTCTATTCATATGATTATGGCATAAACAATACTCAAACATGAATCATTCTATTCATATGATTATGGCATAGAAAATACTTAAACATGAATCATTCTATTCATATGATTATGGCATAAACAATACTCAAACATGAATCATTCTATTCATATAATTATGGCATAGGAAATACTTAAACATGAATCATTCTATTCTTATGATTGTGGCATAAACAATACTCAAACATGAATCATTCTATTCATATGATTATGGCATAGAAAATACTTAAACATGAATCATAGGTTCAACTAACCATGTAAACTTGAAATTAAGAATCTAACTAAATTAGATATCATTATTATTGGCACATGGTCTTGACTAGAAGTATAAGCCTATATTTTTCTTTAGGCATAATATAAACTAATCATGTTCATAAAACCACTACATGCTAACAAAAAGGTACTTATTTTTGTCACTAATACAAAAGTTTGGTTCAACTAGAATTATCCCAACCTAATTCTTATATTAATCATGGTTTTTAATCCATTTATAGAATTATAGCATAAACATACCTAAACTTAAATCATGGTTTTTATTCTATCTATGTAAACTTGCAAGTGGAATGTAATTCTAATGTAATTCTAATGTAACTTATGTGTCACATATATTATCATATGATTATGATAACAACATAAGCCTAAAAACATGTTTTTCAATTAGGCATAACAACAAAAATAGTTTAGTCATGTTCATAAAATTAATACAAGTTCACAATGATGCTTGTTTTTGTCACTATCACAAAAGCATGATTTTTATACTTGAACCATGATGCCAATTCCAACATATATGAATCATAATACTAAAATGGGTCCCATTACACTAAAGATGACCATAAAATTAAACATCATGTTGGCATAACAGTAAATCATATATTTGCATGAATCTCAAATAAACTATTACAACATATAGTTGTTACTTTCAACATGAATCATATACTTGCAATTACCAAATGGGTGTTATGAATAACTACCACAAACATGTAGTTTTCAATATGAATCATATGCTTGCATGAATCCCAATTAAAATTCCACAACATGTGGTTGTCAACATAAACCATATACTTGTATGAATCCAATCGTACACCATAGCATTGCCAAATCGTTTAGAATCAAAATAACATACAAATATAAGTTATTATCGCCACAATTCCATTTCGTTGTTAACTTCCAACGCAAATCGCGTACTTGCAAATATCCGATCGTATACCATATTATTCCCAAATCGTTTTGTATCAAAGCAACGTACAAATATAGATTCTTATCGCCACAATTCCATTTCTTACTTTACACAAATCAACACAATTATTTAATTCACATCGAAATAGCACTCTACTTACTACGTATGACGAATCTTCAATTCAGGAATCTGAATTCTGAAATTGGAGATGCTATCCTTTGTTGTAGGCGTTGCTTTGATTCAATTAACGTTGCTTTAAGCTTTTGATTTATCTCCTAATTGTCTCCCAATTCCTGGCGGCTATCCTTAGTCTCTCCTCAGCAACATGACGGTCTCATCTCCATTTTAGTTTGGGTGAATTAGGGTTAGTCTTAGGTCCTTTTTATAGAGTTTGTGAGTTGACTTAGACCGTCGATGAAGCTTGGTTTAATAATAGTCGTTCGTTCAAAGGAGAGGCCAATCAGGAGATGACACCTAGCCCTAGTGACAAGGCAAGGCTCAGAAAAATCGACCAAACACAGACTAGGCCAGCCAGGGGGGGCTGGGTTCGACCTGGCTCAAGGGCCAGGTCGACCCCCCAGTCGACCCCCAGGTCGACTCTAGAGTCGACCTGCCTGGGGCAGGTCGACACCTAGGTAGACTGGCAGGTCGACCTGGTGGGTTTGGGCGGGAATTTTCCCGCCTACTCTGATTGGGCTGAAATTCAAATCTGTTTTCGAAATTTGAATTTTCTGAAACTTCATCGGGCCATAATTTGGTCATACGGGCTCCGTTTTTCGAAAACTCGGACTCTATTTCGCGTATTTTTCCGAGACGAACGCAATGGCATATCCCGTTTCCCTTAATACTTTGATTTGAAATTTATTATACTTTAATTCGTGAATTTCACTGTTATAAAATACATGGGGTGTTACATTCTCCCCCACTTAAAAGGATTTCGTCCCGAAATCTTCAAGTTCAGGAAGAATGTACATCCAAACATCCATCTACTCATCCATCAAGCACGAGCATCCATTGTCCTTAAAAGACTTCTAATGCTTCATGATAGTATGCGAAGTGTGTGTGTACATGTACTTATCTAATGCAAAATCGGGCGGTCTACTGATTCAGTTGACCTCCTTAATGCGAATTATGTAAGTGCTATGAATCCATTATGTATGCAAATCCTCCTATTCATGATTCTACATGAGTGCACAATCATTCATACAAATGCAACATCCATATGACAACATATTAAAGTTCAACCATATACGAATGCAAACATATATGCATATGCAATATGAAGTGATTGAGCTGATCTAAAACCTAAATTGTGTGTGTGTATATGCAACCACGAGCAACCACTAGCAATCACTTGCAACCACTTGCAACCATCAATCATAACATGTCTCAAACACATGTTTTCATCCAAAGAGTTTCTACCTAAAAGATAAGGTCGAGGAGATATACCTAAAAAGATAGATAAAAGCGCAACTTAAGGAAAAAGGAAAGATCAAAGATGTACCCTCGAAAAGAAAAGGGTAGGCTGCGCGTATTTTAGCTTCAGTTTCCCAAGTTGCATCTCCTTCGGCGTCGCTCCACTGAACTTTGACGAGCTTAACTTCGCGGTTGCGTAGCTTCTTCACTTCCGTTCCTAATATGCGGGTTGGAACTTTCCGTATGGTTGCTTCGCGTTCCACTTCAGCTTCTTCTAGGATATTTGGCTCTACCACTTCAGCAGACTCATGTAGACATTTTCGGAGATGTGAAACGTGAAAGGCGTTGTGAACTCCGGCCAATTTTTCGGGTAGCTCTAATCTATAGGCCATTTTCCCAATTGTTCCTCAATAATAGGAAATGGTCCTACCTAAAGGTATAGTCGAATGATAGAAGCAAGTAAAAACTTTGTGCCCATTAGGCAATGTCAAAACTGGAAATCTATACCACATATATATTGATTAGGAGAAGAACTCTCTAAGCATCAGCCCCGAAGACCGAAATCAACATCAGACTGACACCCAAAGAATTACTCAACCCAACCACTAGATTCTAGGAAACTAAGCATGGACTCCTTTTAGGTCACAAGGGAGTCCCTTCCTAAGACCAACCTATAAAACCCAAAAAGTTTAGTCAAACCAACGAACACCCTCAAGCCCCAACATGTGTTGCTAACAGATGAGTCATACTCCCTATGGGGTTTGCAACAGAAATTGGATTGAGAATGGGACCGAGAGGATATACACAAAAGATAGCATGCAAGTAAGCTCTACAGGAAGAGAGGGATCAAAGATATACTCTTAAGAAGAGATATGATGCACGAATCTAGTCTTCAATCTTCTAAGTCGCATTTCCTTGAGCTTAACTCCATTATGCTTTATCCGTTTTTAACTTCACAATTTCGTAGCTTCTTAATTCTTGTTTCCAAAATTTGAGTTGGAACCTATTTCACTGTTGCCTCTCGTTCCTCTTTCACTTACTCTACTTCTAGTATACTCGGCTCAAACATAACGGCATACTCATGGTTTCATGCAAGCTCTCCAAAATTCACTAGTGAATCTTGGATCTCGTCCACTTACTATCAGGTATTCCACGTAGAAGAACTATCTCTCGGAAATAAATGCCAACCATGTTGCCAAATGTACTTACTAAGGTGATTCTCCACAACTCATGCATAAGCAAAATGAACCTTCTGCCTTAGTGGCGAACACCACTGGAGCGCCCCATTCTGAAATGCTCCTCCTAATGAACCCCTTTTCTAGAAGCTCTTTAACCTGTTTACTGAGCTCTTTCCTTTCCCGTGGAGCCATGTGTCTAACGGGCAACGCAACGGGCTTTGCTTTATCTACAAGGTATATGCGGAAGTCTATCTCCCGCTTCGGAGGCAAGCCCTTCACCTCTTCGAAGACATCCGGATATTCCCGGACCACTCTAACCGATTGCAAATTTTCAACGGAGGCATCTAGCGATTCAAGGTAACTAAGCATAACCGCATACGAGGGATTACAAGAAATTTCCAAAGTGTTACCGAACTGGGTCAGGAGCCTAACAACCCTTTTTTCACAATCAAGGATGGCCCCATTACTGGATAGCCAATCCATGCCCAAAATCAAACCATATCCCGAAAAGCCCAAAACAAAGGCACTACATTTAAATTCTACGCTTAGAATAGAAATTTTCAATCCCAAACAGATCATAGACAGATGAGCTGGGCCCCCAATTGGGTTTGAAACAATTAAGGGGTCCTCTACCATACTAGTTTTTAGGTGCAGAGATTCTACTAAAGCAGACGAGATAAAGGAGTGTGATGCGCCAGAATCAAATAAAGTGCGAACGGGGTGATCATAAAGATAAACTACACTTTCTACAGAAGTATTTATACCTCGCTGTTGCAGAGGTGGCGCCTCTAGCACATGAACTTGTGCCCCTGAGGTGGATCCAGCCCTCTGCCCCTGTCCTCGTTTCTTTGGGCAGTCCTTAGCCATGTGGCCTGTCTCACCGCAAGAAAAGCACCCACTATTCATCTTGGCCTTCTTTTTCCGGCAATCTTTCACTAAGTGCCCCACTTTGCCATAGAATTTACACTTCCTCTTCTCTTGGGACTTGTTGTCTTTCCCTCCCTTCTTAAAGTCTGTCTTCTTAAGCTGTAAACCCTCTTTCTTCCCTTGAGAGCTTTCCGCCTTTGTCTCCTTCTTCCTTGGGCAGTCCCTAGCCCAGTGGCCTGTCTCCCTACACTGAAAGCAAGTAGCACTCATCCTCCTCTTCTTCTTCCTGCAGTCTCCCTCCAGATGTCCAAGAATTCCGCCGAAATAACATTTCCTTTTTTCACGTTTCTTGTCATTACTGTTACGATCCTTTCTTGTTTGACTATTATTCGTCTTCCTACTCTGGGACTCTTCCGCTTGCTGGTTTACGCGGAGGAGGAGGAGTGAAAGCGTCAGCAGCTGGGGAGTAAGGTCTCCAGACATGCTGAAACAGAAAGGATAGATTCAAAACGAAGGATAAGAGATAGTACCTATGACTTTAGGGGGGATTTTGCCTTTTAAAATAAAAATAATATTTTATCTTTTAAAAATGCTTCTTTAAATTTCTTTTTGAAAAATAAATTTTCAAAACTTTTTATCTTATCCGGTAAACCTATGCTCTGATACCAAGTGAAACACCCCACCTCCGTTAGGGTCACTCTCAAAGGGAATGCCCTAATTTTGGTGGAGGTTTTATAAGTATAAGTCACAGATATACAAGACAGATATAAGAACACATATTTTTGAACAGCGGAAAACAACAACTTTTATTTCATCAAAATACGTGTTACACAAACCATGCCATAATTGTCTTACAATACTTCCAAAATCATAACTGTCTTGATTACATTATTTAAAGAAGCATAAAGAAAACATAAATAAACTGCAAAAGTCCCATAATTGCTGTCAAAAGCCATAGTCCGAAACGAAAAGATCCAAGCAATACATTCTTTCTCTTTAAGCTGGATATGAAGGCTGGTTAAGCTGCGGTATTCCCTCCCTGTGGACCTGGGGGGAAACGGAAGAAAAGAAGACGAAAGAAAAGTAGAGTCAGACATAAAGCCTGAGTAAGTCTAGGACTATTCAGTTTATGAATAAAGAACTGGGTATGATAAGTATAAACTAGAAATGGGAAAGCACCATAAACTAAGTTAAGTTGTCTAGCGTCGAATATACTATCGTACCCCATATTAATCTCTGTACCCATATAAACTAGTTCCCAACAGGCACCCCATAATCAGGGTGATGTGATCCATTTCTGATGATCGGCTCCTACTCGTATAGTTACATGTGTCTTACGGCCCCCGTTGTTGTAGTTACCTATGCTGGTCCCACCATGGGGTGTATCAAGTCCCATGGTGGCGGCCCGACACAATCCTAGAATGCACAGGTATGCTACTGGTGCCCAGTGCCTTATTTTTCTGCGCCGGAGTGTGTGTACGCCCGCACCCCGTTAGAACCTACACTGCTGCACCACCGCCGTCGATTTGACCTCTTACAGTCAGCCCAGTAATCGTGCCCCACCCTGCCTAGTTTCAGGGTATCATGATACCTTGTAGGGTTACTGCTGAAAAGGGTCCCCCGCTACTAGGTTTTCTATTTCTAGCCAACATGCTAAGTTGGTTAAGTGTTTTATAAACCTAACCCCCAATCAGTCTGTTTAGTTTAGCATGTTCCATTTTGATTAAGTATTAATATAATTTACTTAATCCTATCAATCCTGACTCAGCCTTAATTGTCTTATTAAAGCCTTGACCTCTCACATTAGACAGGTATTGTTGTGGCTGCCTGTTGCCGGTTGGGTCCGGGCAGTCTTACGCCACAACTCAGTCTAACCTCGGGTCCTTATTTGGCTCCGTGTTTAACCACCCACATTGGATAGGTATTGTTGTGGCTACTGGACAGCCGGGCGGTTCCGGGCAGGTTTATATCACAACTCAATCCAACCTCGGGTTAAACACATCGTATTTTCTACATTTACATATTTTGTCTCTTTTCTTTTGTATATGTAAATGTTTGCGGCCCATTATTCAAATTCATCTTTATTGATTAAGATTTATTTATGCCACTTAATTGTTTTTCAAGGTTGTTGGCATGCGTCAAACATGCCAACACATAAGTTCTATGTTTTAGCCCAAACGTCATTACCCTCGTTTTATACGTTCGCTCCAATGTAAGGTGTGTTGGGTTTAACACTTAAACACAATTTAGCCATATGAAAAGGGGAGGCTTATAACATGGTGTTTATCAGGTAACATGAAAGAGGGGAGTGTGAACGCATGAACTTGCAACGAACGATTCAATTAACATAAAGTAGGCACATGTGAACTTGTAATTGTAACATCATATAATCATGGCATAACATGAATCATTTTATCCATATAATCATAGCATAAACAATACTTAAACGTGGATCATTCTATTCATATAATTATGGCATAGGAAATACTTAAACATGAATCATTCTATTCATATGATTGTGGCATAAACAATACTCAAACATGATTCATTCTATTCATATGATTATGGCATAGAAAATACTTAAACATGAATCATTCTATTCATATGATTGTGGCATAAACAATACTCAAACATGAATCATTCTATTCATATAATTATGGCATAGGAAATACTTAAACATGAATCATTCTATTCATATGATTGTGGCATAAACAATACTCAAACATTAATCATTCTATTCATATGATTATGGCATAGAAAATACTTAAACATGAATCATAGGTTCAACTAACCATGTAAACTTGAAATTAAGAATCTAACTAAATTAGATATCATTATTATTGGCACATGGTCTTGACTAGAAGTATAAGCCTATATTTTTCTTTAGGCATAATATAAACTAATCATGTTCATAAAACCACTACATGCTAACAAAAAGGTACTTATTTTTGTCACTAATACAAAAGTATGGTTCAACTAGAATTATCCCAACCTAATTCTTATATTAATCATGGTTTTTAATCCATTTATAGAATTATAGCATAAACATACCTAAACTTAAATCATGGTTTTTATTCTATCTATGTAAACTTGCAAGTGGAATGTAATTCTAATGTAACTTATGTGTCACATATATTATCATATGATTATGATAACAACATAAGCCTAAAAACATGTTTTCAATTAGGCATAACAACAAACATAGTTTAGTCATGTTCATAAAATTAATACAAGTTCACAATGATGCTTGTTTTTGTCACTATCACAAAAGCATGATTTTTATACTTGAACCATGATGCCAATTCCAACATATATGAATCATAATACTAAAATGGGTCCCATTACACTAAAGATGACCATAAAATTATACATCATGTTGGCATAACAGTAAATCATATATTTGCATGAATCTCAAATAAAATATTACAACATATAGTTGTTACTTTCAACATGAATCATATACTTGCAATTACCATATGGGTGTTATGAATAACTACCACAAACATGTAGTTTTCAATATGAATCATATGCTTGCATGAATCCCAATTAAAGTTCCACAACATGTGGTTGTCAACATAAACCATATACTTGTATGAATCCAATCGTACACCATAGCATTGCCAAATCCTTTAGAATCAAAATAACATACAAATATAAGTTATTATCGCCACAATTCCATTTCGTTGTTAACTTCCAACGCAAATCGCGTACTTGCAAATATCCAATCGTATACCATAATATTCCCAAATCGTTTAGTATCAAAGCAACGTACAAATATATATTATTATCGCCACAATTCCATTTCTTACTTTACACAAATCAACATAATTATTTAATTCACATCGAAATAGCACTCTACTTACTACGTATGACGAATCTTCAATTCAGGAATCTGAATTCTGAAATTGGAGATGCTATCCTTTGTTGTAGGCGTTGCTTTGATTCAATTAACGTTGCTTTAAGCTTTTGATTTATCTCCTAATTGTCTCCCAATTCCTGGCGGCTATCCTTAGTCTCTCCTCAGCAATATGACGGTCTCATCTCCATTTTAGTTTGGGTGAATTAGGGTTAGTCTTAGGTCCTTTTTATAGAGTTTGTGAGTTGACTTAGACCGTCGATGAAGCTTGGTTTAATAATAGCCGTTCGTTCAAAGGAGAGGCCAATCAAGAGCTGACATCTAGCCCTAGTGACAAGGAAAGGCTCAGAAAAATCGACCAAACACAGACTAGGCCAGCCAGGGGGGCTGGGTTCGACCTGGCTCAGGGGCCAGGTCGACCCACCAGTCAACCCCCAGGTCGACTCTAAAGTCGACCTGCCTGGGGCAGGTCGACACCTAGGTCGACTCCCAGGTCGACCTGGCCTGGCAGGTTGACCCTAGGGTCGACCCCCAGGTCGACCTAGTGGGTTTGGGCGGGAATTTTCCCGCCTACTCTGATTGGGCTGAAATTCAAATCTGTTTTCGAAATTTGAATTTTCTGAAACTTCATCGGGCCATAATTTGGTCATACGGGCTCCGTTTTTCGAAAACTCAGACTCTATTTCGCGTATTTTTCCGAGACGAACGCAATGGCATATCCCGTTTCCCTTAATACTTTGATTTGAAATTTATTATACTTTAATTCGTGAATTTCACTGTTATAAAATACACAGGGTGTTACAGACACACTACTACTTGGGGATTTATGCAGTTTAATTGTGTTTTATGCTTATTTATGTTATAATCAAGACAGAGATTCTGATGTAATGATTTGGAAGTTGTTTTGAGATAGTTTGCTGTAATGTTTTTGTTATGAACCACGTTTGAAATAAAGTTAGTTTTTCCGCTGCTTATATATGTTTGTCTTGTAAATTATCTGTGACTTTTACCTATAATGCTCCACCAAAGTTAAGGCATTCCCTTTGTGAGTGACCTTAATGGAGGTGGGGTGTTTCAACTATTATCACAACTGTTGTTGTGAGTTTACCTATTAACTTAGTTCCCTTAAGTAAGGTTTATTAATAAGTTCTTTGTTCATCATTAATTATAACTTATATTATAAGTACACTTGTCCCTAGGACAAGCATACCTATCATATTTCCTTCCTATTCATATAATTGATTATAATCGGTTATATTCCCCGTTCATCGCAATTCTTCTTAGGTTCCTTAATATGAACCAACCCTTACTGTAGTAATATATCTTTAATTACCGTAATGTGCATTCTTATTATTTTAGGAAAACATTTCACATATCTCGTTATATTGGTTAGCCGAAAAGTGTAAAGATATACTTCCATAACGTACATCAATTCAGATCCATAGTTGCAAGCTATTTCTATTTATTTTTATTATGGACATACATATATATTTTATTCGGTTAGAGTGCAATACGGTAAAAGAAACCCTATTTCACCCTAATCCCTTTTTCCTTTCTTTTCTTGCAACTACGTTTTCAGTAATTTTTCCATTATGGAAATGTATCATTTTTCACAAATCTAACCAACTCAGTCCATACTAATTTTCCCCTTTTTATTTTCTAAATTAGACGTTAATTCCTGATCTTTATATACCATTTCCAAATACTGTAAATTTCTATATAAAATTGGGTACATTATTTCTACCATTATTTGTGCAATTCACTGTAATCCGTTTTTTACAACATGTCCAATTTATTATTGAACGACAATCTTAAGAACGTATGCATAATTATTTTCATATTCACCATTTCAGTATTACAGTAATCCTTAACCCAAATAGAGAATTAATATGATAAATTTGTATAAGAGCATTATTCTTAACGTACATACAGATTATATCACAATTACCACAAATTCCAATTATTTATCATGTTAAGAATTACGGGGAATGTAAATGATAAATATACTGTTACTAAAAGGTATAATTTAAATCCACTCACCTGACTACTTTCCAATCCTTGAATATGATTCAGATCTTCTATTTTGTGGTCTTTCTAGTTGAATCAAATATTGATATTATCACGGATTTACAAATCTGATGCTAAAAAGAAAGAAATCTTAATAATTTAGATTCACGGGATTTACTTCACGTACACAAGAAATCTAAACACCTATATTGTAGATCTACATTCTTTGTCTTCAAATCTAGAATTAGAGTTCCTGAAAGTTAATATCTAATTTCTGAAAACTTTAGAGAAGAAAGAAAATGGTAGAGCCTTGGCATCATCTGAGAAAAGTTTAGTTGGAGGCTAGGTCATACTAGTCTATTTATAGGTGTACAAAAGATTCTGGTTTGTCGGATTAAATAAAATAAAATCCAAACCATATAAGTCAAGAAAAACACGTCAAAACTCCCTAAATATGGGTCGACCTGGGCCTTGGCGGGTCGACTCATGTGTCGACCCACCTCTATGGTGTGTCGACCTTACGGTTTGGGTCGAACCATGACCTAGGTCACTGATGTTAATTTTGTCGATTTTAATTCTTGATTAACATTGGTTGTTAACGTTCATTTCATTACGCAAATTATTTTCTTCTAACCATGATGTATATCCAATTTCAGTTTCAAACTTATGTGCATATATATGCATGTAACTTTTCAGTTCTTTATTCGTTAATGACTCCCCATACGGGCTCCATTTGGGGCAAGTCATATATGAAAATGGATCAACAAATTGCCATGAACACAATGGTACATATTTCGGGGATAAATTTTGAAATCATAAATTATCGATATATTATGTCAATTAGTTAAATATTTATGTGAAAATACGAGATGTTACAATTATGATGAAATACACTCATATCAGTCCGACACACCACATGAGGAAACACATCACAATTAGATATTTACCTCATAAAAATATTTCAAATAAAATGTATCGTAAGACCTCGCCGACAAACCAATTCATATAAATATATTATAATAGTGTCTAGTGGCACGAATAAAAATACTCAGTTAGCTACGATGTTTGTGAGTGTACTCACAATAATGCTTGGTATATAATCAAAACCCAATATGGCATGCTCATTAGTTATGTAAGCTTTCCATGGAGGTGCCCCTAGTACTTTGAGAATAGTCCTTCTATATAGGGATTAAATTTATTCTTCTAAAGTATTATACCTAAAAAGCCAAGGTAACATTGGAAAAACATCAATTTTCTTGCTAAGATCGAATGCATCGCTCCGGCATGCAAAACATTTAAAAGTAACTAGAAAAGGGGCATGCTTGCACCCTATGGGTTTGCCAACCTACTAGCCATGTCCCTATCTCTTTTTTAGATATCTTCGTTAATGAGGCTACGTCTAGCATTCCATCTCACACGCAACATGAAACAACCCACACCCTTTAGAATTCCCTATTAATGTCGTACTAGGGAATGTGGAGCACTATAGGTACAAATAAACAAATCACAGAGACTAAGATTCACAAGACATAAAGGAAAATCGGCGGAAACATTTATTTCTTTAAAAAACATGTCTTTCTCAATCTCATCTAACATCATAGTATACAAATAAAATTCCCTCTCAAGTACAACTTGGAACAATAACAAAATAACATAAAGAGAAATTTGACAATTAACATCTCGAATCTCAGATCTTGGACATTGCCCTTTCCAAGATGCCAATACCATTAAATTTCTACCTTATGAGCCTATGGGGGAAAGAAAAAGGAAGGAAGAGGAGTGGATCATACATAAAGTCTAATGATCTGTTATGATTACTATCATGATTGATAAGCAAAGGAAACATATATAACAATATTTCTTGTGTCGGATGGGGTAAGTGTTTGCGAATGGCAAAAATAAACATATAAATATAAAAAGGTTTGTTTTAGTTGTTAGTTTAGACCAAAACGTAAATGGTTAATAATAATAATAAAATAAAATATACTAACTACGTTAATACGCTTAAACAGATATGTATATGTGTGTGTATATATATATATTTATATCTGTTCGAATCTACGCAAATAACTTAGATATATTATTATAATAAATGTTTGTTATAGTTGTATGTTTGAATAGTTTCCATTTCCGTGAAAATGTATATGGAAATATAATACATAATAAACATAAATAGATATTATGATCGCTGTAGTAATAAATGAATTTGATTTGTTATAAATAAGGTCATAAATGAAATATGGAATGTTGTAACCATCTTTGATTGGGGAAATGAATTAAATAGGATAAACATGCTAAATATTTACAATTTGAATTGCGTTAGGAATAAGAATTGTAGATACAATTAAGGAAGTAAATAAAAAATGCCTATAAACACACACACACACACACACACACACAGATATATATATATATAAGCAACCAAGAAATTATGGAGTGATGTTTACAGCTTTGGGATTTCATGTTTGAACGAAAATGGTGTTCTAATTATTTTGGAAACCTGATTCATTTGCAAAGTTTAAGGACCATAATAGCTGATAACATGGATTAGTGATGAAAGCCAATCCGAATTTAATGGCATTTCCTACCCATGGGAGATTGAGATTAGGCACTAATTTGGCATACGCATAGGGTCAGTGGAATACATCATCACGTTGGAAGTTTGTTTAGTTTTAAACGAAATTCACTGAGGAGAGCCAAACGTGTACATAACTCTGAAATGAAGTGTAGAGGATGCACTGACAAGAGTGGATAATCTGGCTTCATCATGGCTCCAATTTATTTTATTTTAGCATTTAATTATGTTTGTATTTCCTGTTTTCCTATTTTAGATTTTATGCATGTTTCTTTTACGTGTTTCGGTTACTATGCTAACCATATCTATGTACCGTTATTTTACTACTTAATAAAAGCATACCAATTTTTTTAAAAAAAATTCAAACAAGAAATAAATCGATAGAGTACGAGTTTACGGGAAACGAGTACCGGATGAAAAAGTTATGGACGAACGAAGTTTGGTGGCCAAGTAGGAAAAAAAATATGAATGCACTGGCGCACTTGGGAAGTGCGCCAGTACATATTTACACTGGCGCACCTGCCAAGTGCGCCCAGGCTGAGGCTGGAGCCTGCACAGCTTTCTGGTTCAGGCTGACCCATGTTGTTGAGTCCATTCTGACTCCTTGCTGAGTCATTAGGGCTGACTCATCACCCTATCATAATTGAATGGTTTTGATTAACCCTAAGAACATCTGACGGCTTAAATTAATTCATAACTCTATAAAAAGACCCATAGACACAAACCCTAAATCATAATTAAAACAAAGACTATGGCCGTCATGCTGTTGTCTTAAACCCTAGAGCAGCCGCCACCAAAATTAAGAGGAAGAACAGCAACCAAAATCAGAACTACTCAACCCTAACAGCGATTCTTCATCAAAGGAGAGCTAATTCAACTCCAGAAATTAGAACTCAGAACTCAAGACTGCTTTGAGTTATGAGTTCGATAGTCTTAGCAAAATAATTAGTAATTTAATTAGATTAAGTTATAACACGGATTTGTATGGATGTGATATGAAGTATTGATTGTATGTTGTAATGATGTTGTAGGATTATGATTGAAATATCTATGATGTTATGTTGTGATGCAAAGTTATGTTGCTATCATCCATGTTGTAATTATATATATATATATATATATATATATATATATATATTCAAATTGTCATGTTTCTTATGCTAGTTTGTGGTATTGATTCATATGATAATCCATATGTAGGGAAGTTTAGATGTTGATTCAAACATGAACCATATATGTAACAACCCGTAAAATCTGGGCCAGTTTAAAATTTTTATTTTGGCGATTTTAGCGAATTTTGATTATTTAAAATGAATTATTTTAAATAATATCGACGAGAAAATTTATTTTGAATGGAATTCGAACGTATATATTATATACGTCGTCGTTAGAATATAAATATTTATATATAATTATAAATGGAATTGAAAATGGCGCGGTAGTTCGATAATTCGATTTCAAACTTCAATTGAATGTACCGGGTGCAAAACAATCCGGATTTTAGTGAAACCAAAAATAATGGGATCTAATTGATAATATCTTTCCAACGAATCCGAATAATCGAGATTTCATAGCGGGAATCAAAAGATATGTCCAGTTGAAAATTCTGAATAGTCGCTATGGAATTCAGGCCCTTAAAAATGGACATTTTGCAAATGACCTCGGATTTCGATGAAACCAGTTTTGTTGGGTCCGTGATGTTAAGTTATTGCTAGATTCCAAATTTCGTAATTTTTCGAATCAATATGTGAGCGTGGCAAAGGAAAACGCGTTTGACCGGTTTTAGTTGATTTTAATCGACTGGAAATTGGCCATTTTACAAACGGTCTCAGAATTCGACGAAACTAGTTTTGTTAGGACCGTATCGTCCATACGAAGCTAGAAAATATTTTTCTGGAAGTTTTCTAGTTAGTATGTGACCCCGGTAATTTGAAATGTACGTTTAAAATTCAATATAATGAATTAAATGTAAATTCAACGGAAACTGATTCAAACGATCAAATCAGCTTACGATACATATCCCATTGTGTTCAGAATGGGGGTGAAACGCTATGGACGACAGGCGGTGGGCCTCGTTTCGAGGTCGTATGTAAAAGTCAACTCTTTGCTAATTAAATAATTAATAAAAAAATAAATATAATAAAAAAAATTTATCTTTCCCCCCCCCCTTAAAACCGCTCTGCCCCCCCCCCCCCTTATTTCTTCAAAACGCTCAGATAAAAAAAAAAAAAAAAAAAAGAAGATCGATCGAGAGAAAATCCGCCTCCGTTCAGCACCGTCGCACCCTCGCGCCGGACCCCACTTCCTCCTACGCCTGTCTCGGCCTCCTCCCCCTTCTCCAATCGAAGATCCGACGCCCTGGCCCCTCGAACCCATACAGTCGTCGTTCCCACCAATAGATCCTCGTCGCCAGTAGCCCCACCGACCAGCCGCGCCGCTCCTTGCCGACGCCAGAGGCTGAGCCCCCCCCCTCCGAGCAACAGTAAGTTTATTTATTTTATTTTACTTTTATTGTTATTTTAAAGTTTAAAACTGATTTGGTTTTTATAGTTAAAAACTGATTTTATAAAAGAGGTTAAAAACAGAATTTTTAAAAGAATTTTGAAAACTGATTTTTTTTTTAAAAGAAAATAAAAACTGGATCTTTTAAAAGAATTTTTAAAACTGGATCTTTAAAAAGAATTTTTAAAAACAGATTTTTTTGAAAAGAATTATAAAACTGAATTTTTTTAGATTTAAAAACTGATTTGAATAAGAATTTAAAACTGATTTTAGATTTTTTTTAAGAAGTTATAAAACTGATTTTAATTAGAATTCAGAACTGATTTTGTTTTAGAAATCAAAACTGAATTTTAAAAGGAAATCAAAACTGAATTTTAAAAGGAAATCAAAACTGAATTTTAAAAGAAAGGTATAAAAACAGATTTTTTTTATAGAAAAGTGAAAACCTGATTTTTAAATATTGAACTTTGAAGTAAAAACCTGATTTTTATATATTGAACTTCGGCATAAAAACCTGATTTTTATATATTGAACTTCGGCATAAAAACCAGATTTTTATATATTGAACTTCGGCATAAAAATATGATTTTTATATATTGAACTTCGGCATAAAAATATGATTTTTATATATTGAACTTCGGCATAAAAATATGATTTTTATATATTAAATAGCGAACTAAAAATTCGATTTTTATATATTGAATAGCGAAGTAAAAATGTGATTTTTACGTATGTAGTGAAAGCAGCAACGAAGGTGACAAAAAGGCGAAACGACGAAGACTTCTGCAAAAGAAGTGCCGTGGAGCTAGGATAGCTATTAGTGAGAATTTCTCACCTTTCAATTTCTTTTCTAGTTATATATATATATACTAGGATGCAGACGGTGCTTAGTAGCACCCGACACAATCGTCCACAGACCATGGACTTGTTTGTTTGGTTGCATAGATTAGTTGAATTATTTGTTTGAAATGAATTGATTGTTTGGTGAGATGAAATTGATTTGATTGATGTGTGAATGGCGTGGGCCTTCACTAGACCGGGGATAAGACTAGGCCTTGTCCCGTTTCTAGTATCGTGCCGTTATGCCGCCGAAATTTTCTAAAATAAGTTAGAAAAATAAAAATAGCATTTTATTTAAAGAATGAACTGAATAGAAATTCATATGTTAAAATAAAATGTGTTATCGTTAAAAATATAATTTTTAACGTGAATGTGAATAAATAAATATTCATTTACAAACCAGACGGTTTGTTTATGTACACCTATTTGAATGACGTTGATTGGGTCGATAAATTTTACACATCGCCTAACTGCACAAATAAAATATGTGTTTGATTTTTTGAAACCCCACACGGGTGTTAGGATGAAATTTGAAGTTCACTCATCCTGATTGATTAAATATGTCGATCGATTGATTGACAGGCTGTTATAAGCGTTGAATATCTATATTTGATGCTTATACAGTGTAGTGCACTTTGGTTGATGGTTGATTATTTTTCAATGCTATTATATACATGTGTTGTATGAAAATCCATATAATTAATTTTATATGGTAATTGATTGGGCCTCATTCCAGTTTTGAAAAAGAAATATTTGAAAAAGAAATATTTGAAATAGAATATTTGAAAATAAAGGAATATATGAAGCCGTGTTGATTAGATTGACGCCATTTTGACGTGAACGATATTTATATCGATTTTAAAAACGATTTCGAAATGAATTGAATTGAAAACGAATTCAAAATGAATTGAAAACGATTTCGAAATGAATTGAATTGAAAACGATTTCGAAATGAATTGAATTGAAAACGAATTCAAAATGAATTGAAAACGATTTCGAAATGAATTAAATTGAAAACGAATTCAAAATGAATTGAAAACGATTTCGAAATGAATTGAATTGAAAACGAATTCAAAATGAATTGAAAACGATTTCGAAATGAATTGAATTGAAAACGATTTCGAAATGAATTGAATTGAAAACGATTTCGAAATGAATTGAATTGAAAACGATTTCGAAATGAATTGAATTGAAAACGAATTCAAAATGAATTGAAAACGATTTCGAAATGAATTGAATTGAAAACGATTTCGAAATGAATTGAATTGAAAACGAATTCAAATGGAATTGAAAGCGAATTGAAATGAATTCAAATTGAATTGAAATTCGAATTGAATAGAAATGAATTTTAAAACGAATTTATAAAGAAGAATTCAATTTTGGCTTTGAATTGAAATAGAAGTTGAAATAGAATTTGAAACGAATTTAAAACTATTTATATAATTCGTTTTGAATAGAAATCGACGAAATATATATTATATATATTATATATATAATATAATGGCCTGAATAGAACGCGCCGCGCCGCGGTAGTTCGTGAATTTCGACCATTGATTTCAAACGGACATTACGGGAGATCCGACCGTCGGATTCTCCTAAAACCGGAACCGTTGGGTTCGTATCGAAAAGAGCTTTCTAATGAATTTTAGAAATTCGAAATCTAACGGTTGGATTTGGAATTATGTCCAAATCAAATTCGAAAAAGGTCGCTGTAAGTGCAGTTCGATGGCCGTTGATGGAAATCGACTGTACGGGCCTTGATAAAATTATTAAAAATAGTAATAATTTATGTAAAATCATAAGAAATGATTTAGAAAGAATTGGGATGAAAAACTCCATATTTGAAAAGATAAAAATAGATTTTTATCGAAATGAACTAGTTTTGAACTAGAATTATAATTCTATTTATTTTTAAATAAATAAATTGAATTCGAAAAGGGTTTAGAAAATAACCAAAATTTCCAATGATTGCATTGGAGTGGATTTGAATCGAAATTGTCTTCGGAATATTTCGATGTTGGAATTTGTGATTATACGGATGTTGTTACGGAAATTTGAAAGATATGTATTTATATCGTTATTTCCAATACGACATTTGTTAATCGTAGAATTTGATATTGAATATAAGCCGATATATTTTCTATTCAGAGCCTTATATTGAATATCAAATGTGATTTGGGTTTGTCATGAATGGTGTCTTCACTAACACTGTTCTTGAACCCAGTTGGGAAAAGATTAAATCTTTTTATTTAGATTTAATGAAGTGTACCAATTAAATAATATTTAATTGGAATTGAATTGATATTGATTTTTGGGTTTATCGTGAACAGTGTTTTAAATAACACTTGTTCTTTAACCCGATAATTAATGAATGTGATTTGGGTTTGTCGTGAATGGTGTCTTCACTAACACTGTTCTTGAACCCAGTTGAGAAAAGATTAAATCTTTTTATTTAGATTTAATGAAGTTTACCAATTAAATAACATTTAATTGGAATTGAATCGATATTGATTTTTGGGTTTATCGTGAACAGTGTTTTAAATAACACTCGTTCTTTAACCCGATAATTAATGGAATGTGACTTTGGGTTTATCGTGAACCGTGTTTTTAAATGACACTGATTCTTTAACCCAGTCACAGATTAAAACTAAGTGGAGTTTTAATGAATCTTTAATTAGATTGAAAGATCGAGAATGGAGTATCACCAGTTTTGCTCCAGGCGATAGTTAAATCTTTAATTAGATTTGAACGTGAAATTTAGAAACTAACTGTCGGTTAGCTAAGTAGAATGGTTTTCTGGATATTGATCTGATGTTGGTTTCGGCCTTCGGGGTTAATATTTTGGGAATTATTCTCTTGATTAATTTACGGTTAATGACTAATGAGTTGGAATGAGGCGTATGTTGTGTTTGTGTAACACTTTTAGAATATATACGCGAGTTATTCGGAAAGACCGGGTTTATCCCATTCTGAATAACTGATACGACGATAAGTCGAAGATGAAGACGATGGTCGAAGACCGGAGGTCTTCACGTCGTTTGGGTAATTACTGATGATCTTGATTGGGCTGTACACCCAAGAAGATGGAAACAGTTAGTGATCGTCCAGACGTACTTGGAGATCGATGGATATGCGGGGTACTAGGTGCCTCCGGTTTCGTTCAGACCCAGAACGGACTTGTAAATGGACTGTGTGTCTGACATCGGATTTCATTCTGTGTGACTGATATCGGTTGCATAGGATGGTTTGCCTGTGTGGCATGCTAAGATGCAAATGATCAAGGCTTCTGTTGAAAAGCAAAGTCTTGTGGTGATGATCAAAGCACGGCCTTTGTGGCGTAGCTTTGTGTAACGTTTACCTCGCGTGTTTCACACCAGGTATGAACCAAAAATGGGAGACGGACCTCAGGGAGGGCCTGCGTTTCCTCCTAGCTAGAAGTGGCGTCAGTGGTTTTACACGCCCTGACGAGTTTGACTTATGTGGTTGTTGCTGTTGCGAGGCGCCTCGGTTAGATCGGACGATCCGGGTCCGATGGAGTCATTCGTTGGCTCGCTTACGCCCCAAAGGGCGGCGAAACGTAGTGCTCAGGCATTTTAATCCACTCCGTGTGGACCGGCCCTGAGGATCCAAGGCTTGCCTGCGCGCTTGCCTGAGACTCGGGCTAGGCAGTCTCGAATCGGTTGAGGACTATCTTTTGCCTCGGTTCATAGATGGAAATCCAATTTCCAAATACGTGACTTTGCGGTTTTATTTGTAAACCTATACATGGCGACATAGTGGCATGGGACGCTCATGTCGTCTATGATTGATACTTATGATTTGAAGTTGTTTTATACACTATGCACTTATAGTAGTATCAAATGATTTGTTTTAAACGTATCAAGCATCCTTTGGCTGTTATAAGGGAAAACCCTATCCCCCGGCTTGCGTTGCATTGTGTGATAGGACCTGGGTCTTATAACAGCTTCATTTTCTTTATTTAGCATTGCGCTGTTTGTTTTATGCACTGGTATTCTTGGGAGGAAACCCGTTCCGTGTTATATGGCGTGGTCCCTTGATTTACCTAATGATTTAAAATAAAGATTAATAACTGTTTTAGTTCTCACACCAGTCACATGACTGACCTGGAGTTTATTGTTTTAACCTAAACTCTGGGTGCCCTTATTTTGACACGGGCAGCTAGTAGTTTTGGTTTTGCAGATTTATATTCACAGGATCCTGGTTTACAGCTGGAATGATATCCGGAAAGCTTTGTATCCGTATATCTCTTCTAGTTGTGTATTGTATTATTTTCCGCTGCTATGTATTTAAATGTAATTTAAATCTCTGATATTTCTGTGTAATATTCTTTTATACTCTGTATATTCTTGTAATACAATGCACTGTTGTAATATACAATGAAATGTTCTTCTGTATGCGTTCTGTTGTGGTTTGTTCTCGAACTATCCGACGCTTTCCTTTACGGGGAAGTTGCGGGTCTTCACAGTTGGTATCAGAGCTTTGGTTTACAAAGCTCAGAGAACAAGGCACATTAGAACCATACTAAAGAATTCATCAGATAATTGGATTAGTAATATCCAATGGGATGACTCGTTAGAGATAGGATCAGTAGAATCCTAGAACGAGTGTGAAGAGTATATTTTTGAAAATGAAAACAATTTTTGTTTTGAAAATCTAAATCACTCATTCGTATTTGATTATCTATTTATATTGATGTGGACAATCCAGTATATATAGATTTGGCGTATACGTCTGATCCGCGTGTATTCGAAATTTTAATATACTGGATAGATATAGAATCATACTCTAGTGGCCCGAAGATGATTCTGATGATTGACTAGTCGTCATTAGTATTCATGTTCGTGTTTCGAAGGTGTGATTTTCTATATATTTCCATTAGGCTGGTGTGAGAACCAAAACTTATATATAGCTAGAATACATTGTTGTGAATTGGCATCAAAAATCTGATTTTTGAATATGTATCAAAATTATGAATTTGAAACTCTAATTCACTAATTGATTGATGATTGTGTTGTTTGTTCATTTGTTTGCTAATTTTGAACCATTTAGCCTAATTGAATCAAATATTGAATTGTATTGAAAATTGGTCGCATCTGCTTGCATATACATATGCTTTTATTGAACAGGTCATAGCAAGAAGGCTAGAGCAGAGAATAAAATTTGTTTGCCCGACAAATAGGTACATGTTTACTACATAATTTCCTGTTTTGTTTGGGTGATGATGATTTTGTGAGCCTATTGGCTAGCCGCTTGGCTTTTTCTTTTTCTTTTTGAGATCTGAAGGACCGGGGAAGCTATTTGAAATTCCCCGATGCTCCCGGTGCAGGGGAGGTTATGGCGAAATTTTTCGAAAATTTAGGGTGTTAGCCAAATTTTTGAAATTTTGAAAATTCTCAGAAACTGAAAGGTTGGAGAATGGAAGCCAGATCGAGCGTAGAGTTAAATAATCAAACCACTTTCGACTTTGTTCCTTTTCGGGGACGAAAAGTTTTAAGTGGGGGAGATTGTAACAACCCGTAAAATCTGGGCCAGTTTAAAATTTTTATTTTGGCGATTTTAGCGAATTTTGATTATTTAAAATGAATTATTTTAAATAATATCGACGAGAAAATTTATTTTGAATGGAATTCGAACGTATATATTATATACGTCGTCGTTAGAATATAAATATTTATATATAATTTTAAATGGAATTGAAAATGGCGCGGTAGTTCGATAATTCGATTTCAAACTTCAATTGAATGTACCGGGTGCAAAACAATCCGGATTTTAGTGAAACCAAAAATAATGGGATCTAATTGATAATATCTTTCCAACGAATCCGAATAATCGAGATTTCATAGCGGGAATCAAAAGATATGTCCAGTTGAAAATTCTGAATAGTCGCTATGGAATTCAGGCCCTTAAAAATGGACATTTTGCAAATGACCTCGGATTTCGATGAAACCAGTTTTGTTGGGTCCGTGATGTTAAGTTATTGCTAGATTCCAAATTTCGTAATTTTTCGAATCAATATGTGAGCGTGGCAAAGGAAAACGCGTTTGACCGGTTTCAGTTGATTTTAATCGACTGGAAATTGGCCATTTTACAAACGGTCTCAGAATTCGACGAAACTAGTTTTGTTAGGACCGTATCGTCCATACGAAGCTAGAAAATATTTTTCTGGAATTTTTCTAGTTAGTATGTGACCCCGGTAATTTGAAATGTACGTTTAAAATTCAATATAATGAATTAAATGTAAATTCAACGGAAACTGATTCAAACGATCAAATCAGCTTACGATACATATCCCATTGTGTTCAGAATGGGGGTGAAACGCTATGGACGACAGGCGGTGGGCCTCGTTTCGAGGTCGTATGTAAAAGTCAACTCTTTGCTAATTAAATAATTAATAAAAAAATAAATATAATAAAAAAAAATTATCTTTCCCCCCCCCCCTTAAAACCGCTCTGGCCCCCCCCCCTTATTTCTTCAAAACGCTCAGATAAAAAAAAAAAAAAAAAAAAAGAAGATCGATCGAGAGAAAATCCGCCTCCGTTCAGCACCGTCGCACCCTCGCGCCGGACCCCACTTCCTCCTACGCCTGTCTCGGCCTCCTCCCCCTTCTCCAATCGAAGATCCGACGCCCTGGCCCCTCGAACCCATACAGTCGTCGTTCCCACCAATAGATCCTCGTCGCCAGTAGCCCCACCGACCAGCCGCGCCGCTCCTTGCCGACGCCAGAGGCTGAGCCCCCCCCCTCCGAGCAACAGTAAGTTTATTTATTTTATTTTACTTTTATTGTTATTTTAAAGTTTAAAACTGATTTGGTTTTTATAGTTAAAAACTGATTTTATAAAAGAGGTTAAAAACAGAATTTTTAAAAGAATTTTGAAAACTGATATTTTTTTTAAAAGAAAATAAAAACTGGATCTTTTAAAAGAATTTTTAAAACTGGATCTTTAAAAAGAATTTTTAAAAACAGATTTTTTTGAAAAGAATTATAAAACTGAATTTTTTTAGATTTAAAAACTGATTTGAATAAGAATTTAAAACTGATTTTAGATTTTTTTTAAGAAGTTATAAAACTGATTTTAATTAGAATTCAGAACTGATTTTGTTTTAGAAATCAAAACTGAATTTTAAAAGGAAATCAAAACTGAATTTTAAAAGGAAATCAAAACTGAATTTTAAAAGAAAGGTATAAAAACAGATTTTTTTTATAGAAAAGTGAAAACCTGATTTTTAAATATTGAACTTTGAAGTAAAAACCTGATTTTTATATATTGAACTTCGGCATAAAAACCTGATTTTTATATATTGAACTTCGGCATAAAAACCTGATTTTTATATATTGAACTTCGGCATAAAAATATGATTTTTATATATTGAACTTCGGCATAAAAATATGATTTTTATATATTGAACTTCGGCATAAAAATATGATTTTTATATATTAAATAGCGAACTAAAAATTCGATTTTTATATATTGAATAGCGAAGTAAAAATGTGATTTTTACGTATGTAGTGAAAGCAGCAACGAAGGTGACAAAAAGGCGAAACGACGAAGACTTCTGCAAAAGAAGTGCCGTGGAGCTAGGATAGCTATTAGTGAGAATTTCTCACCTTTCAATTTCTTTTCTAGTTATATATATATATACTAGGATGCAGACGGTGCTTAGTAGCACCCGACACAATCGTCCACAGACCATGGACTTGTTTGTTTGGTTGCATAGATTAGTTGAATTATTTGTTTGAAATGAATTGATTGTTTGGTGAGATGAAATTGATTTGATTGATGTGTGAATGGCGTGGGCCTTCACTAGACCGGGGATAAGACTAGGCCTTGTCCCGTTTCTAGTATCGTGCCGTTATGCCGCCGAAATTTTCTAAAATAAGTTAGAAAAATAAAAATAGCATTTTATTTAAAGAATGAACTGAATAGAAATTCATATGTTAAAATAAAATGTGTTATCGTTAAAAATATAATTTTTAACGTGAATGTGAATAAATAAATATTCATTTACAAACCAGACGGTTTGTTTATGTACACCTATTTGAATGACGTTGATTGGGTCGATAAATTTTACACATCGCCTAACTGCACAAATAAAATATGTGTTTGATTGTTTGAAACCCCACACGGGTGTTAGGATGAAATTTGAAGTTCACTCATCCTGATTGATTAAATATGTCGATCGATTGATTGACAGGCTGTTATAAGCGTTGAATATCTATATTTGATGCTTATACAGTGTAGTGCACTTTGGTTGATGGTTGATTATTTTTCAATGCTATTATATACATGTGTTGTATGAAAATCCATATAATTAATTTTATATGGTAATTGATTGGGCCTCATTCCAGTTTTGAAAAAGAAATATTTGAAAAAGAAATATTTGAAATAGAATATTTGAAAATAAAGGAATATATGAAGCCGTGTTGATTAGATTGACGCCATTTTGACGTGAACGATATTTATATCGATTTTAAAAACGATTTCGAAATGAATTGAATTGAAAACGAATTCAAAATGAATTGAAAACGATTTCGAAATGAATTGAATTGAAAACGATTTCGAAATGAATTGAATTGAAAACGAATTCAAAATGAATTGAAAACGATTTCGAAATGAATTAAATTGAAAACGAATTCAAAATGAATTGAAAACGATTTCGAAATGAATTGAATTGAAAACGAATTCAAAATGAATTGAAAACGATTTCGAAATGAATTGAATTGAAAACGATTTCGAAATGAATTGAATTGAAAACGATTTCGAAATGAATTGAATTGAAAACGATTTCGAAATGAATTGAATTGAAAACGAATTCAAAATGAATTGAAAACGATTTCGAAATGAATTGAATTGAAAACGATTTCGAAATGAATTGAATTGAAAACGAATTCAAATGGAATTGAAAGCGAATTGAAATGAATTCAAATTGAATTGAAATTCGAATTGAATAGAAATGAATTTTAAAACGAATTTATAAAGAAGAATTCAATTTTGGCTTTGAATTGAAATAGAAGTTGAAATAGAATTTGAAACGAATTTAAAACTATTTATATAATTCGTTTTGAATAGAAATCGACGAAATATATATTATATATATAATATAATGGCCTGAATAGAACGCGCCGCGCCGCGGTAGTTCGTGAATTTCGACCATTGATTTCAAACGGACATTACGGGAGATCCGACCGTCGGATTCTCCTAAAACCGGAACCGTTGGGTTCGTATCGAAAAGAGCTTTCTAATGAATTTTAGAAATTCGAAATCTAACGGTTGGATTTGGAATTATGTCCAAATCAAATTCGAAAAAGGTCGCTGTAAGTGCAGTTCGATGGCCGTTGATGGAAATCGACTGTACGGGCCTTGATAAAATTATTAAAAATAGTAATAATTTATGTAAAATCATAAGAAATGATTTAGAAAGAATTGGGATGAAAAACTCCATATTTGAAAAGATAAAAATAGATTTTTATCGAAATGAACTAGTTTTGAACTAGAATTATAATTCTATTTATTTTTAAATAAATAAATTGAATTCGAAAAGGGTTTAGAAAATAACCAAAATTTCCAATGATTGCATTGGAGTGGATTTGAATCGAAATTGTCTTCGGAATATTTCGATGTTGGAATTTGTGATTATACGGATGTTGTTACGGAAATTTGAAAGATATGTATTTATATCGTTATTTCCAATACGACATTTGTTAATCGTAGAATTTGATATTGAATATAAGCCGATATATTTTCTATTCAGAGCCTTATATTGAATATCAAATGTGATTTGGGTTTGTCGTGAATGGTGTCTTCACTAACACTGTTCTTGAACCCAGTTGGGAAAAGATTAAATCTTTTTATTTAGATTTAATGAAGTGTACCAATTAAATAATATTTAATTGGAATTGAATTGATATTGATTTTTGGGTTTATCGTGAACAGTGTTTTAAATAACACTTGTTCTTTAACCCGATAATTAATGAATGTGATTTGGGTTTGTCGTGAATGGTGTCTTCACTAACACTGTTCTTGAACCCAGTTGAGAAAAGATTAAATCTTTTTATTTAGATTTAATGAAGTTTACCAATTAAATAACATTTAATTGGAATTGAATCGATATTGATTTTTGGGTTTATCGTGAACAGTGTTTTAAATAACACTCGTTCTTTAACCCGATAATTAATGGAATGTGACTTTGGGTTTATCGTGAACCGTGTTTTTAAATGACACTGATTCTTTAACCCAGTCACAGATTAAAACTAAGTGGAGTTTTAATGAATCTTTAATTAGATTGAAAGATCGAGAATGGAGTATCACCAGTTTTGCTCCAGGCGATAGTTAAATCTTTAATTAGATTTGAACGTGAAATTTAGAAACTAACTGTCGGTTAGCTAAGTAGAATGGTTTTCTGGATATTGATCTGATGTTGGTTTCGGCCTTCGGGGTTAATATTTGGGGAATTATTCTCTTGATTAATTTACGGTTAATGACTAATGAGTTGGAATGAGGCGTATGTTGTGTTTGTGTAACACTTTTAGAATATATACGCGAGTTATTCGGAAAGACCGGGTTTATCCCATTCTGAATAACTGATACGACGATAAGTCGAAGATGAAGACGATGGTCGAAGACCGGAGGTCTTCACGTCGTTTGGGTAATTACTGATGATCTTGATTGGGCTGTACACCCAAGAAGATGGAAACAGTTAGTGATCGTCCAGACGTACTTGGAGATCGATGGATATGCGGGGTACTAGGTGCCTCCGGTTTCGTTCAGACCCAGAACGGACTTGTAAATGGACTGTGTGTCTGACATCGGATTTCATTCTGTGTGACTGATATCGGTTGCATAGGATGGTTTGCCTGTGTGGCATGCTAAGATGCAAATGATCAAGGCTTCTGTTGAAAAGCAAAGTCTTGTGGTGATGATCAAAGCACGGCCTTTGTGGCGTAGCTTTGTGTAACGTTTACCTCGCGTGTTTCACACCAGGTATGAACCAAAAACGGGAGACGGACCTCAGGGAGGGCCTGCGTTTCCTCCTAGCTAGAAGTGGCGTCAGTGGTTTTACACGCCCTGACGAGTTTGACTTATGTGGTTGTTGCTGTTGCGAGGCGCCTCGGTTAGATCGGACGATCCGGGTCCGATGGAGTCATTCGTTGGCTCGCTTACGCCCCAAAGGGCGGCGAAACGTAGTGCTCAGGCATTTTAATCCACTCCGTGTGGACCGGCCCTGAGGATCCAAGGCTTGCCTGCGCGCTTGCCTGAGACTCGGGCTAGGCAGTCTCGAATCGGTTGAGGACTATCTTTTGCCTCGGTTCATAGATGGAAATCCAATTTCCAAATACGTGACTTTGCGGTTTTATTTGTAAACCTATACATGGCGACATAGTGGCATGGGACGCTCATGTCGTCTATGATTGATACTTATGATTTGAAGTTGTTTTATACACTATGCACTTATAGTAGTATCAAATGATTTGTTTTAAACGTATCAAGCATCCTTTGGCTGTTATAAGGGAAAACCCTATCCCCCGGCTTGCGTTGCATTGTGTGATAGGACCTGGGTCTTATAACAGCTTCATTTTCTTTATTTAGCATTGCGCTGTTTGTTTTATGCACTGGTATTCTTGGGAGGAAACCCGTTCCGTGTTATACGGCGTGGTCCCTTGATTTACCTAATGATTTAAAATAAAGATTAATAACTGTTTTAGTTCTCACACCAGTCACATGACTGACCTGGAGTTTATTATTTTAACCTAAACTCTGGGTGCCCTTATTTTGACACGGGCAGCTAGTAGTTTTGGTTTTGCAGATTTATATTCACAGGATCCTGGTTTACAGCTGGAATGATATCCGGAAAGCTTTGTATCCGTATATCTCTTCTAGTTGTGTATTGTATTATTTTCCGCTGCTATGTATTTAAATGTAATTTAAATCTCTGATATTTCTGTGTAATATTCTTTTATACTCTGTATATTCTTGTAATACAATGCACTGTTGTAATATACAATGAAATGTTCTTCTGTATGCGTTCTGTTGTGGTTTGTTCTCGAACTATCCGACGCTTTCCTTTACGGGGAAGTTGCGGGTCTTCACAATATACAAGTTTGGGTAGAATTGCATGTGACCTTACATGATTATGGCACCTAGTTTATGTGATAATTTAATTGAAAGCTAGGCTATGACATGATACTTTACATGTTAGATATTAGTTTACACCATTATTGTGATGTATAAATCACATATGTGAATTTATGAGTTGGACATGAATCATGTTATGTTATTACCTATGCAAGTTTAACCCCTTTAGATATAGGTTTATGACATATGTTGTCTATGCAAGTTTGTGGCCAAAATTTCATTAAGTTCACACCTTTAGATTTGGACCTATGTTATACATGATGTTTATGCAAGTTTGTGGCCAATTTCTCATCAAGTTCACACCTTTAAATTTGGAACCATGACATAAGTTGTTATGCAAGTTGTAATCTTGGCCTATGCAAGTTTTAGATGTAGAACATCAATCACATATGCAAGTTCACCCCTATGTTAGATCCATGTTTTAATTATGTATGTGATGTTTTCTTTTATTTCATGAGTTAGACTATTCGAGTCTAACGTATATCTTTACGTTAAACGAACAAACATACTACTAGGGAAAAAGGGGATAATATTAATATTTAATTGGCATAATTGCCTTAAAAGGCATAAAATAAAATTGTGGTAAAATTGGTATGATTTTACATACCATAAATGGATGGACATAATTGAGTCAATTATGGACATCGCTAAATTTGGAATTGATTGATAATTTGAATAGGGAAAGTAATCCAAATTGGGGTTGATTAATTAGGGGTAATTAATCGTCTAAGACACGAGGTTAGACTCATTTGTGGTGTAAGACTGCCCGGACCCGCCCGGCAAATCCAGCTGCCACAAATGCCAGTCTAATGTGAGAGGTCTTAGGCATAAACTAAATACGTAACAATTGTAAAGACACGAGGTTAGACTCTTTTGTGGTGTAAGACTGCCCGGACCTGCCCGGCAAATCCAGCTACCACAAATGCCAGTCTAATGTGAGAGGTCTTTATGAGGTTACGGTCTTAATGAATTAAGAAACACTTAACCAGATAAGCATGTAGTAGGACATGAGGGGGTTAAGTGGGTGCCTTGGGTGGCATGTGGAATCTAGTGGGTTCCTTGGTGGCATTTGGAAATACGATTAGAAACACTTAACCAAAATATGAAACATGTAATTGAAACATGAATAAGAAATGGGTTATGTGGGATGTACTAGAGGGGACCAAGCTTAGGTGGATAGCTTGTGTCAAGTAAAGGGGCCCGTTTCAACCAATAACCTATACGTATCTTTGTGGGCTCGACCCAAGTCGAGGACAGGACACGCATACTGGGCTTGACTGTAAGAGGCCAAACCGGGTTAGCGGTGGCAACGCAAGTCCAACGGGTTCATATGCGTGTGTGGACCCGGGCTGGTAGGTAAGACGTTGTTGCATCGTGTAGGTATAAGCCGTGCATTCTTTGTTGTATCGGGTTGCCACTTTGGGGAGTGATACACCCCACTGTGGGGCCAGCACGGGTATCTACGAGTTAGGGAGCCGATCGCTTGGGGGTAGTGGGTACACCTAGTGGAGATAGGGGCAGACGACACCTATGAAGGCAGCTAGGGGTGCACGAAACTACCAATATCATTATTAAGTCTGTAGGCGGGATCAACCTTAGGGTGACTAGTGGTGGTGCAGTATACTAGTGGCAGTGCAGTTTAGGAATTATCCCATAGTGTTGGTGTAGTTCAGTAATTATCCTAGAGTAGTTTAGGTGCGCTTTAACGATATCGTAGTTCATCTTGTTTCCTTGTTTACTCTGTCATACTCAATGGTTCATGGTCATTTCCCTATTTTCCAACTTATGCCTTAGCCTAGTTACTTTGTTAATTATATTGTTAGAATTATCGCACTCGCCAGACTTTATGTCTGACCTCCCTTTTCCATCTCTTTCCTCCCCCCCCCCCTCCAGGTGCTCAGGTTGGGACTAGCACCAGTGGAGCTTGATCTTGGACTGCTTTTAGAAGATTTCTTGGACCGCTGAAGTAAAGTTCAGCTTCTCTTTATTTATGGCTATTCTCAATGTTGGGGATTATGTCTTTCAGTTTATGTACTTTGTTTTATCAAGATGGATATGATGTACTTGACTTTGGTTTATAGTTTTGATGATGTAATCAAACATATGGGTTTATCCGCTGCAATGAAATAAAGTTTTAAATTTTCAAGTACTGCTTTATATCTGTCTTGTTGTGATTTTCTGTTCTATACTTACTTAAAATGCTCCATGGAAGTTAATGCATTCCCTTTGTGAGTGACATTAATGGACGTGGGGTGTTACACGTGGTATCAGAGCTGAAGGTTACCAGAACAGATATGAATTTTTGAAAAACTATTTTTCAAAACAATTTTTTTAAAGAAGTACCTTCAAAAGTCTGATTTAAGGAAAGTATTTTCGAAAGAAAAGTATATTTTGGAAAGCATAACCCCAAGAGCCATATATCTTTCCTTCAGTCCTTTTTGTATTGAATCTTTCCTTTTTCGTTTCAGCATGTCTGAAGCATCTGAGATACCAGAGGGCGTTCATGTGCCCGGTTGGTTCCGTCAATATCTTGAGGCTAGGGCCGCCGCTGCAGGTCCAGCAAATCCTCCTCCTCCTCCTCGTGTCGATAATTTTGCAAAGATATGTAAGGACTTTAGAGTTATGGGTGGAAAACCTTTTCACGGGATGGAGACATTTGTTGAAGCTCGTAACTGGCTAAAGGAGGTGGAAGAATTGTTTGGAATTTTTGAAGTGGATGACGGAAGGAGAGTCCAGCTAGCTGCATGGCCAGTGAAGGATGAGGCCTCGTTTTGGTGGGAGGTCACTAATGGGGGTCGTCCAGTCGATACATGGCAAGATTTTAGGCAGAGGTTTGGGGCAAAGTTTCTCTCACGGGCTGAAGAGAATCTATACATGGAAAGGTTCTTGTCACTGAAGCAAGGGAATTTATCGGTGAAAGAGTATGTTAACAAATTCAACCAATTGGCAAGGTTTGGCTTAGACTTGGTGAACACTCCAGAAAAGAAGGCTCTAAGATTTGTTAAGGGTTTAAACGACCCGCTTCATGGGTTAGCTATGACCCACATTCCCATGGGGGCTACCTTTGAGATGTTAGTTGACATGGCACTCATGCATGAAGAGGAGAAGGGCGCCAATGTTAATAAGGCACCCGAGAAGAAAGGTGGCAAAGGCAACAATGCTAAGGGGAAGAAGAAATGTTTTAACTGTGGGACACCAGGCCATCTAAGTAAAGATTGTATGAAGAAAAAGAAGACTGGTTGTTTCCACTGTGGCGAAGCGGGACATCTTATTAAGGACTGCCCAAAGAAAGGGCAGAGGGCAGGGTCTACCTCGGAAGGACAGGTGCAAGCTCTTATGGCACCGGAGCAGGCAAGGGGACAAGTTCAGGCTCTCGTGGTCCCACCACTGCAAGTACGAGGTGGAGCAATTTCCGTTGAAACTTTAGTTTTTCTGTTTGATCATCCTGTCCGTACTTTATTCGATTCTGACGCATCGCATTCGTTTATTTCTACATCATTAGTTGAAATACTGGACCTTGCTACTAGTCTAGTTACTGATCCCTTTGTAGTCTCAAATCCTATTGGTGGTTCGACTCATCTTTCTATGATTTGTCGGGATTTGAGAGTGTCTATCTTGGGCGTTGGATTTGAATGCAACGCCTTTGTCCTTGGTTTCACGGGCTATAGTTTGATTCTAGGAGTAGATTGGCTAGCCAGGCGGGGTGCCATCCTAGATTGTGAAAGGAGGGTAGTTAGACTATTGATTCGTTATGGAAAGACCCTCATATTTCTTGCGACCCTAGGGGTTCAGTGATGCTTAGCTGCCTAGAATCTTCTAACGCATCTAATGATGATTAGGAATCTGTTTGTGTGGTCCGTGAGTATGGAGACGTCTTTGATAAAGTGCGGGGTTTACCCAGAGGCGTGAAATAAGTTTTTGTATGTGCTTAATAAATTAAGCAAAGTCAGTTTTGTAATCAGCGGTGATTTTAGAGCAAGATTGGCAAGGACAGCCAGAGTCGGTCAAGTGCTCAATTGATTGACCGTCTTACTAGTATCTTCTCACGTAGGTCGTCTGAATTCGAAGGAGGTATCCCTTGGGTGTTTGTCTGATATTGGTTTAGGCCTTTGGGGGTTGCACTTGGGGGATGTCGAGTTCGACCAGGATGGTCTGCGTGAGAGATGGATAGTTGTAACGATTTTTGCATGGGATAATATCCTGGTTTTCTCTAGAAGCAGAGAAGAGCATGCCCTACATCTTAGGGAAAGCTTAGGGACCCTACGAGTGCACCAGCTTAAAGCGAAGTTCTCCAAAATACCATTTTTGGAGGAAAGAAGTGAGGAATTTTGGGCAGGTGGTCTCTAGGGAAGGGTGATATGTTATGGTGGATGGAGTTCTTGGCGTCCTACGATTTCGAGATAGCATACATCCCTGATGAGGGTAACGTTGTGGCGGATGCCTTGAGTAGGAAAAAATTGACATTGAGTGTAACACCCCACACCCGCTATGGTCACTCGCTAAGGGAATGCCATAACATCGGTGGAGTATTTTAAGTGAATATAGAACAGAAAAATTACAACAAGACAGATATAAGTAATACTTGAAAATCTTAAAACATCATTTCAATGCAGCGGAAAGTAAAACATGTTTGGTTACATCACAAAACCATAATAAGAGTCAAGTACAAAATATCCATCCTGATAAATAAAAGTACATAATCCCAATACATGAACTGATAGCCATAAAAGAAAGGGTAAGCTGAGCTCTCTACATCTATGGTCCAAGCTCCAAAAGAGAATAAAGCAGCCTGATCTAAGCCCACTCGTATCGGGCCCACTCTGATAACCTGAGGGTTGGGAAAAAGATAAAAACAACGGGGTCAGACATAAGTCTGAGTGAGTCCTATAACCCTAACAATACAACCATTAAAGTAATTAGGGTATGACATAAACAAGGTACGGTACCTCTGGGGATAATGACTACACTAAGTAGCCAACTAAACATCGGATGTACTACGATAACCGAAAAGACGCGTTTATCCACCCAAAGATAATTACTAACTTACACCACCCCAGATCTACCCACCCGAGGGTAATTCCTACACTGCACCACACCAGTTCTACCCACCAAGAGTAATTCCTACTTAAAGGTTGATCCCACTAAGTGTACTTAGAAATTCTTACCCAGTAGTTTCTTATACCCCTACACAGGTGTCGTCTGCCCCTATCTTTACTAGGTGTACCCACTACTCCCAAGCGATCGGCTCCCTACCGTAGATACCCGTGCTGGTCCCACAAAGGGGGTGTATCATTCCCCAAAGTGGCTACCTGATAATATCAACGGTGCACGGCTTTATATCTACACGATGCAACAACGACTTACCAACCAGCCCGGGTCCACACACGCATATGAAACCCGTTGATCCTGCGTTGCCACCGCTAACCCGTTTTGGCCTCTTATAGTCAAGCCCAATATGCGTGTCCCGTCACTCGACTAGAGTCGAGCCCACAAAGATACGTTTGGGATATTGGTTGAAATGGGCCCCCACAAGCTACCACCTAAGCTTGTAATTTCTAGTGAATCCCACTTAACCCTTTAACCATGTCCCCTTACATGTTATAAATTTTGGTTAAGTCCTTTATTCATATTCTAATTATCATACAAGGTACCCACTAGATTTTCACATGCCACCCATGGCACTTACTTAACCCTTTAATCATGTTTAATTACATGTTCCACTTTGGTTAAGTATTCTAATCGTATTCTCACATGCCACCCATGGCACTTACTTAACCCTTTAATCATGTTTAATTACATGTTCCACTTTGGTTAAGTATTCTAATCGTATTTTCACATGCCACCCATGGCACTTACTTAACCCTTTAATCGTGTTTAATTACATGTTCCACTTTGGTTAAGTATTCTAATCGTATTTTTCTATTGCCACCCAAGGCAACCCACTAGTCTCCTCATGCCACCCAAGGCACCCACTTAACCCCCCATGTCCCACTACATGCTAATATGGTTAAGTGTTTCTTAATTCATTAATTAAGATCATGACCTCATAAAGACCTCTCACATTAGACCGTCTTTTATGACTGCTGGATATGCCGGTTGGTTCCGGGCAGACTTCTGTCATCAAAAGGATCTAACCTCGTGTCTTTACTTTAATCATGTATTTAATTTATGACTAAGACCTCTCACATTGGGCCAATCATTTGTAGCTGCTGGATGGCCGGTCGGTTCCGGGCAGACTTCCGCTACAAAAGGGTCCAACCTCGTGTCTTAGTTGATTAATTACACCTAATTAATCACCCCCATATTAATTATCCCTAATTAATATCAAGTTTTTCATAACATGGGTAGACCTAACTCAATAGGTAAATTCCCATGGGGTAGACCTAACTCAATAGGTAAATTCCCACTTATGTTAATTTATTTTTATGGTATGCTTAATCATAACCATTTCACACCATTTCATTAACAAGTCTATTAACCCCATCGTTTCCCACGTACTTATGCTAACACGACATATTTCCAAGAGAAGATTCTTTCACAATCAACATGGGTTTCACTTAGCATACATTAGCATTAACATGGGTTAAAAGGTGTCCACTTACATCATAATATTAACCCAACTAGCATTGCTAAATAACCCAACTTGCATGAACATACATATGTCATATATAAAGGCAACTTGCATAAGTGTTCATAGGTTATACAAAGGTGAACTTGCATGTGTCTTAAAGGTGTGAACTTGCACAACATGTTACATGTTAACTTGCATAACATCATACACATAACTTGCATAACATCATAAACATAACTTGCATATCAACATACACATAACTTGCATAACATCATGCACATAACTTGCATAACCTCATACACATAACTTGCATATGAACTTGCATAACAACATGCACATAACTTACATAACATCATACACATAACTTGCATAACATGTTGAGCTTGCATATAAGTATACACATAACTTGCATAACATGTTGAACTTGCATATAAGCATACACATAACTTGCTTAACATGTTGAACTTGCATATAAGCATACACATAACTTGCTTAACATGTTGAACTTGCATATATGACTTGCATCTTAAAGGAGGGTAAACATGCATAGCATATAAAGGTGTCATCTTGCATATGTATGCATCACATTTAAAAGGGTAAACTTGCATGTCATGATTTATGCATAATACCAAACACTTAGCATGCATAAAACCACATACTTAGCATGCATAGAATCAATTACTTATTATGCATAAACACACCACTTAACTTGCATAAACCAAAACACTTAGCATGCATAAAACCACATGCATAACTTGCATATCATGTTACATATAACTTGCATATACTCTCACATATAGTTTGCATAACATGTTACATATGCATAAATGTTCAACATAGTGTTTTGCATCATAAAACATGGCATTAAACTCGCATATAGCATAAAACTTGCAAATCACATATCATACAAACTTGCATAAACACATTTATCCACAAACATAGCCATGTCTTATCACATCCTACCATAATCAATTTAACAATTGATTATTAAAGCTATAGGAACTCACCAAAACCAAGATTAGCAAACTTATGAAGTAGAATTAGTTGCTTTGGTTGAAGAAGATGTTGATTAGAGGTTGATTAGCTTGCAACTCTCTTCATTGATTTGTGGAGGCCATGATCAAGTTTCATTTTGCCATAATTTAGTTACAAGATCTAATTATGAATGAATTAGGGTAGGGTTGGGGTCTTATTTATAGGATTAGGTAGTGTTTTAGGCCATTAGATTAACCCTAAATTAGATTAGGACCCTTAGATTTCGGCACCTTCCAGAAACCAGCCCTAAGACCAAGCCCAAACCCCAAACTGGTGCACCCAACCACAGAACTCTCTAGAAACTGTGCAGGTTTCTTGGCTCGGCACGGGCGCACTTCCCAAGTGCGCCAGTGTATCTTTGTACTGGCGCACTTCACAAGTGCGCCAGTGCATTTTTGTTCTGGCACACTTCACAAGTGCGCCAGTGCATTTCTGGCCTGTTTCTGGTTTTTCTGCCTAACTTCGTTCGTCCATATCTCTTTCATACGGTACCCGTTTTACGCAAACTCGGACTCTATTTCGCGTATTTTTCCGAGACGAACGCAATGACGCAGCCCGTTTCCCCTAATTCCCACATCTGAGATTAATTATTCTGCGATTAGTGAATTTTAGTATTAACTAAAATACGGGGTGTTACATTGAGTCCTTTGTTTGTTGAGTGGCGTAGCTTAGAGTTTATCTCTATCTTTGACTTTAGACCATCCAGTGATTTTGTACCCAGTTAGCTAGCATCCTCAGAGGTTAGACCTACGCTTTTGGGATGGATTGGCGAGGCACAGCGAGACGACCCACAGTTGGTTGAGTTAATAGAAAAGCTCAAAGGAGGGGAGTCATCGAGCCATCTCCGTAGGTATACCCTAGATGATAAGGGTTGGTTGCGTGGGGACGGTAGATTTTGTATACCAAAAGACAATGACCTAAGGAAGACTATTCTTGATGATGCACATCGTTCGAAGATGACCATCCATCCCGGCGGGGACAATATGTACATGGACATGAAACGAGTTTAATTTTGGGCCGGCATGAAGAAAGATGTGGCTGAGTATGTCGCTAGATGCTTGGTGTGCCAACAAGTAAAAGCGGAGCAAAAGAAGCCTTGTGGATTGCTTCTTCCATTGGAGGTCCCACAATGGAAGTGGGAAAGTGTCTCGATGGACTTTATTGATGGATTAGATCGAGGAAGGGTAATACGGGTATTTGGGTCGTGGTAGACAGACTTACTAAGAGTGCCCATTTCATTCCCGTGAAGAGTAAGAGGACTGCTCCATGGTTAGCCTCCGTATACATTCGAGAAATAGTTCATTTGCACGGTGTTCCTTCTAGCATAGTGAGCGACCGCGATCCTATTTTCACTAGCGAATTTTGGAGAAGCTTGCAAGAGGCGGTAGGGACTCAGTTATGTTAGAGCACCGCATATCATCCTCAGACGGACGGCCAGACCGAGAGGGTGAATCGTATTCTAGAGGACTTGTTGAGGTTATGTGTCTTAGATTTCGGAGGTACATGGGAGGAACATCTTCCGTTGGTAGAATTCGCATATAATAACAGCTTTCAGTCTAGCATTGGCATGGCACCATTTGAAGCTCTTTATGGACGGCCGTGTCGTTCGCCTACATGTTGGTGGGAAGCTACAGATAAGATCTTGCTTGGGCCCGATATGATTAGAGAGACTTTGGAAAAGATTGATTTGATCCGAAGAAGGATGAAGACGGCGCAAGATAGACAGAAATCTTATGCGGACAAGAGGAGGTCAGATCTTGAGTTTGAGGTTGGGGACATGGTCTTTGTCAAAGTGTCTCCATTACGGAACGTCGTTCGCTTTGGGTCCGTTGGGAAGTTAGCACCAAGGTTCGTAGGGTCGTTTCCTATTAAGGAAAGGATTGGGCAGATGGCGTATAGAGTGGAGTTGCCCGAGAGACTTAGTGGTGTACACGACGTATTCCATGTATCACATTTGAGGAAGTGCTTGCACGAGACCGCGGAAGTGGTAGAGCCGAGCTTGCTTAGAGAGGTGGAGATCGAGCGTGATGCGACGATTCGACGAGCTCCTACGCGCATTCTTGGGTCAGAGATTAAGAAATTGAAAAGTCGAGAGGTCAAGCTAGTCAAGGTGCAATGGGGAGATGATGAGAGCAACGCTACTTGGGAGACGGAAGCGAAGATGTGTTCATTGTACCCTTTTCTTTTCGAGGGTATGTCTTTTAATTCCCCCTTTATCTTGTACTTATCTTATCTTTAGTATATCCTCTCGCTAGTATCCTTGACCTTTAGATAGGATAGTCCTATGGTTGAAACATGTGTTTGAGACATGCTATGGATGATGGATGCACGTGGATGCAAGTGTTTGCTAGTGGTTGCTCGTGGATGCATATACACACACT
>JASFAX010002759.1:0-44815 GCA_030737875.1 Allium sativum
TAGGACAATAATATCCTAGTATAAGTAAAGCAGAATGAAAAACACCTAGATAGACACATATACATTCAAGTAATTATCTCTATATTTTGAAATATCTTTTCTGTGACCTGACACTTGATCTGCTGTTTGCAGAAGAACTAGAAAATGAGTGCCAGGAATAGAAGAAGTAATACTAACCCGGATATTGAAGCTCTATTCGTGAAATATAGAAATCTGGGTGGAAAACCCTTCACGCGTGAAGAATCAATTATGAAAACACAAGCCTGGATTCGTTCGACTGAGAAAATCTTTGAAGGATTAAAGCTGAGGGATGACCAGAAAAGATTACTGGCCTCCTGGGCACTCAAAGACGAAGCTTTGTTCTGGTGGGATTCAGTTATCAAGGATAATCCAGAAGGTGATATCACCTGGGATAGATTTAAAGTGATTTTCCTGGAAAGATTTACTCCTCCAGAAGCAATTGAGCGACTATGTGATGAATTTTCTTATTTGATACAAGGAGATATGACCATTCCAGAATATCATAAGAAATCCAATGAACTTTCTCACTTTGCCCCTCATCTAATTCAAAATCCGAAGAGGAAGAATTTGATATTTATCAACGAGCTTCAAAGAAAATATCCCTGAAGTCACAGAGAATATTCCCGACCTAGTGAAAGATATTCCTGTCATCAAGAACTATGCGGATGTGTTCGAAGAAGTTGTTCGCTTACCTCCGCAGAGAGAAATTGATTTGTATGATTTTGAAAAGTTGAAAACAATTTGATTGTTGGTTGTGTTGTGTGATAGTAAATTAGATTAATTAAATTATTGAAACGGTAGTTAATTTAATTAATAAGAGAATGAATGATAGAATTTATTCGATTATATCACACATTTAACTGATTAGAAAATAGATAGAAATATATATACTTGTGCATTATATATGTTTGAACAGGTAATTGGATAGCTATTGAGTAAAGATTTTATTTGCATGCCCGACAAATAGGTAAACCTTAATGAGTTGGATGCGAAATATTATTATATCAACTCTTGTGAATGCCATTGGATGCGGAGTGCTGGTTATTCTGTGTGAAATAATAAACGTCGCCATAGGATAGCAACAATTAATTTTGAACTACATTACATGGCATACTTCTGGAAGATAGGCATACTTCATCATATACCACATAAGCATTTGGAGCTTGTGTGACGAGGTGGAAGATTTACCATACGAGCGAGGGGCTTGTATGGCGATGACTATATTTTACAGGTTGAACTGATGACTGATATGGACTATTAAAATTTGTAACAATAAAATTGCCAGATTAATAAAAACCCCACACGGGTCTGGAGTTGACAATAACCACGTCTCTCTAGTTATTAGATACGGCACATGGACTATTTATTTCCCACACGGGACGAGGTGACGAGGATTTATCCTCTGGAGCATTTAAAATACACACTCCCTCAGGCTTTGACAGGGTGACGAGAATTTATTCTCTGGAGTTATTATCAATACACGCTCCCCTGTAAACACCAGAATATATCACTATAAATATGTGTATGCTTATTAGGATTTATTGGGTACCAAATACGGCCCAATAAATTTCCAAACCTCTCCCCGTACAAAGGAGGTTATGGCGAAATTTTTCAAAAATTCCGGGTGTTAGCCAAATTTTTGAAGAATATGAAAATTCTCATAAACTGAAAAGTTGGAGGATTGAAGCCAGATTGAATGTAGAGTGGGTAAATCAAACCACTTTCGACTTTGTTCCTTTTCGGGGACGAAAAGTTTTAAGTGGGGGAGATTGTAATGACCCAGAAAATCTGAACCAATTAAAATTTTTTAAATTGGCTAAAATAATGGATTTTAAATATTTACAATAAATATTTTAAATAATAGCAATGAAAAGTGAGTTTGAATCGACGTTTGAAAATGAATATAATTAATTCTAATTATAAACAAGGCCTGAAAAGGCGCTGCAGTTTCAAAAAATTGAATTCAAACTTTGTCGGACTGTACCGGGTGCAAAACAAAACGGATTTGAGTGAAACCAAAAATATTTAAATCTGTTAGTGAATACCTTTCTAACGAATCTGAAAAATCGAAGTTTCATAGCGGAAAGCAAAAGTTATGGCCAAATGAATTTTCAGAAAGGTCGCTATGGAATTTATATAGCCTGTGAAATTGTCCATTTTGCATACGACCTCGGAATTCGACGAAACCACTTTTGTTGGATCCGGGATGTGAAGTTATTGCTAGGTTTCAAATTTCATAATTTTTGAAGCTAGTATGTGAGCGTGGCAAAGGAAAACGTGTTTTTGTCAATTATAGTTAAATTGGATCGACCAGAAATGGGCCTTTTTGCAAACGGTCTCAGAATTCGACGAAACTAGTGTTGTTGGGACCGTATCGTCAAAACATAGCCAGATTTATTTTTCTGGAATTTTTCGAATCAGTTTGTGGCCCTGGCAAATTGAAATGCACGTTCAAATCAAATATTGAATGTTTTATATTTTAATTTGAAGGGAAAACCGACTGAAACAGTCGAATGGGCCTACGAAACATATCCCATTGTGTTCGGAATGGGGGTAAAACGCTGGGGACGACAGTCGTTGGGTTTAGATTGGTGGTCGTGTCAGAAAACCCCTTTAAAACCCACCGGCCAATCATAATTTTTATATATAAAAAAAAGAAATTCTTTCTCTCTCGCCGACGTCAAAGGCGGAAACTGCCTTAAACCTTCCCCTTCATTTTCCGATCAATCCACGCCGAATTAGCTCGTGCCACAGTTGATCATTTTGAAGATCTTCTCGAGATCTTCAAATCCATATAAAGTTTGGATTTTTTCATTGAGTGGTTTGGGAGAATCGAGCCTCTGAACATCCGCCGTTCAAACCGCCGCCCCGACTGCCTGGCACCACCGAATGGGCCCCCACCACCACGCGCAGGCGCGTGCCTCCCCCCTCTTCGTCGCAGCACCGGCCGATCCTCCTATCGATTCATGGTTTGATCGAAAATTGCAAACCTAGTTTTGAACGTTTTATTGAAGGTACGACTAATTTTATTTAATCTGATTTTAACACCTTTAAACCGTTGCAAACTTTGAAAAATCATATCTTTTTCGTTTGTTGACGAAATTCAGTGAAACAAGAGACAGTGGACTCGTGTGGACGTCTTCTACCTTCTAGAAGAGACCGCATATTTTTTTCTGAGCCTTCTGCTATTTTTGGTGGAGTGGAAGCCAATGTGAGATTTCTAATTTATAAACGATATGGAAAACGACGATGTATAAATTATATAGTCGATGTATGGGTTATATAAGCGTTGTACACCTCATGTATAAGTGTTGTATAAGTTGTACGTTCGATGTATAAGTTATATATGTGTTGTAAAAATTGTATATGTGTTGAAATAGAAGTGAATTGCTATATATATATATATATATATATATATATATATATATATATACACGCCCCTCGTCCATAAACCATGGACGATATTTATTGGTTGTGATTGGTGTGAAAATTAATTGATAATGAATGGTTGATTGGAATTGTTTGTGGTTGATATTGATAGATTGTGGTTGAAAAATACCCATTTGTGGTTGAGAAATATTTGGTTGAAACCACATAGGAATAGTTTGTGGAAATGAAATAAATATATACATGCCGCATGCGTGCGAACTAGATGCATGATTCCCCATTATCAAAAACCGCGAGGTTTTAAGGTAGAGCGAGGAGCCGTACTAGGGACGGTCCCAGTTTTAACTTCCCTGCCGTTATGCTGCCGAAATTTTGAATAACATTCACGTGTTTAAATTATTTTCATTTCTTGAAACTATATTCGTTTGTTGAATTAAAATTCATGTGTTGAATGGTGTTCGTGTTTTAAATATAAAAATCACATTTTTATCATCTATATGAACTATATAAAATAATCTCCTTTTGAAAGAAATTGTTTTATAATAAAAATCCTATTTTTATCACCTATATGAACTATATAAAATAATAGTGTTTTGAAATGAATTGTTTTACAATAAAAATCACATTTTTATTATATACATGAATTGTTAAATATAGTGAAGTGTTGAAATATAAGACAGTTGGATAAAAATATAATTTTTATCAAAAGTATGAAAAGAATATAGCTTTGAAAACGAAGAATCGATATAGATATATAAATGGAATTGAAATATATCAAAAAACGAAGCTGCAGTTCGAGTTTTGAAACCGTGATTTCAAACGATTAGTACGGGAGATCCGACCATCGGATTTTCCTGAAATCGCAACCGTTGGGTTCGCCTTGGAAATATCTTTCCAACGGCACCAACTATGTAAAAATCCAACGGTTGGATTGTCTGGAATGTTTAATTCAAATTAGAAGAAAAACAGCGCCAGAATCGATTATATATATATATAAATATAATTATATAAAATCGAATAACGACGCTGCAGTTCGTATTTTGAAATCGAAACTTCAAACGATTATACCGGGAGATCCGACCATCGGAATTTCCCGAAACTGGAACCTTGGATTCGTTTTGAAAAGATCTTTCTAATTATGCAAATTCTGTGAAGATCCAACGGTTAGATTTTTAGATATGTGTAAATCAAATCTGAAGAAAAATAGCGCCACGGTCGCGTTATGGCCCGAAGCATCGTTTTGAATAAATTGGCTATTTTAAAATAAAAAAAATAGCGATAAATCGTTATAAAATGTTATAAACGATATGGATGTGATTTAGAAATTAACTGAAGGTTGGCTAAGTCGAATGGTTTCTTGTGTATTGATCTGATGTTGGTTTCGGCTTTCGGGGTTAATATTTGGGAAATCGCTCTCTTACTGATTGACGGCTAGTGACTAATGAATTGAAATGATGTGTATGTATGTTAGTGTTGCACTTGTTTATTATATACGTGAGTTGCTCAGAAAGACCGGGTTTATCCCATTTGGAATAACTGAATCGACGATAAGAAATCGAAGACGAAGACGATGATTGAAGACCGATCTTCACCTCGTTTGGATGGTAACTGAGGTTCTGATTGGGAGGCATCCCGAAATATGGATAATGAGTGGTGATCGTCCAGACGTACGTGGGAATCGATGAATATGCAAGGTATTAAGTGCCTCCGGTTTCGTTCAGACCCAGAACGGACTTGCAAATGAACTGTGTGTCTGACATTGGATTTTATTCTATGTTGATTGATCTCTGTTAAATATACATCTGTTTGGCGGCGGAGAATTTATTCTTTTGCTTAACGCCCTTCTCTGAAACGCACGAGCTCAGAGGTTGTATATCGATGGACATCAGTCGCATGGCATGAATTGCTAGTGTGGCATGCTACTGTTGAAAAGAAAAGTCTTGTGGTGATGATCAAAGCCCGCCTGTGTGGCGTAGCTTTGTGTATAATGTGAATTCGCGAGCCTCACACCCCGGTATGGACCAGAAACGGGAGAAGGACCTCAGGGAGGGCATGCGTTTCTTTCTAGCTAGGAGTTGTGTTGGTGTTTTTACACGTCCTGACATTTTACTTATGTGGTTGTTGATGTTGCGAGGCGCCTCGGATATACCGGTGACTATGTGAAGCCGGAGCCATTTGTTGGCTCGTTTACGCCCCATAGGGCGGGGAAACGCAGTGTTCAGGCATAATAATCCACATCGGTGGACCGACCCTGACGATCCAAGGGGCAGTTGCGGCTGTTCCTGAGGGGCAGGCTAGAGCATCTCGAATTCGGTGAGGACGATCCCTTGCCTCGGTTCATGACGGAAAACCAATTTCCAAATACGACATCGTGCGGTTTCGATTGTATAAATATATGGCGACATGATATATGGTACCCATGCCGTCTATGATTGATAGTTATGATTCGAAATTGTTTTTGAAACATGTAAACACTAGTAATAATATCAAATGCTTTTGTTTTAGTCGTATCAAGCATATCTTGGCCATTATAAGGTAAAAACTCTATCCTCCGGTTTGCGTTGCATTGTGTGATGGGAACTGAGTCTTATAATGGCTTCATTTTTATAAAAAAAAAGCATTGCGATGTTTAAAAGAAAGATTTGTTTTTAAAGCACTGGCAATCCAATGGAGTAAACCCATTCCACGAAAGTGGCATGGTCCTGTGATTAGCCATATTATTAATGTGTTGAGTATATTTCTCATACCAGTCCTTGTTGCTGGTCCTGTGTGGGCTGGGTACGCATGATAGGGGGTTCTCGCTTCGCGGTTTGGTGGCGAATGGGAGACTCTCACCCCTACATGTCACAGTTTAGAGCGTCGGTTCGCCAGTGGGCGCGAGACTCGAGAGGGTCGCCGTAAAACAAGGGATTGGGGGACCAGTGTGAGCCATGGTAGGTTTTACCTGCTGTACTGGAGGATGAAGGGATGGTTGCAAAGCCTACCAGATTTCGCGGTAACGTCTCACATGTAATGTAAATAAACATATAAAGAAAAAGAAAACTTTATTTATATTTAGTGTAAATAAACATATAAAGAAAAAGAATACATTTATTTACTTTTAGTGTAAATAAAACATGTAAAGAGAAAGAATACTTTATTTACATTTAGAGTAAATAAAACTTGATATAAGAAAAGCGACATTTTATTTACTATTTAGTGTAAATGAAAATAGGACATAGAAAGAGAATTATACTTTTATTTGTATTTCTAGATGCGAATAGAAACATAGAAGAAAAAAAATTATACTTTTTATTTGCATTTTTAGATGCAAATAAAACATAGGAAAGAATTACACTTTTTATTTGCAAATTAGTTGCAAATATGTAAAGCACATTTTTATTCACCTTCTAGATGTGAATGAAAGATATAAAAATAAAAAGAACATTTTTATTCACTTTTTAGATGTGAATAAGAATATGAAAAGAAAAAGTACATTTTTATTTGCATTTCATATGTAAATAAAAACACGTTTTAAAAAGTGAATTTTTATTTGCAAACTAGTTGCAAATAAAAACATGAATTTATAAAGCACATTTTTATTTGTAATTTAGTTACGAATAAAAATATGACATTGAAGGAGTATTTTTATTCACATATTAGGTGTGAATAAAAACATGAAATTAAAAGGAGTATTTTATTCACATTTTAGATGTGAATAAAAACTTGAATTTTAAAAAAGTGAATTTTATTTATAATTTAGATATAAATAAAAACAGAGATATAAAAGTGACATTTTTATCATCATGGTAGATGCGATAAAAAGAGTAGAAATTAAATGTGATATTTTTATCATCATTTTAGATGCGATAAAAAAGATTGGATTTTTATAGTTGAAGTCACCAAATGATTTAGATATATATATATATATATATATATATATATATATATATAAATTAAAAATAAATGAAACGCGCGTAGCAGTTCGCGTTTCGGCGATCGTATCTTTAAACGATTATACCGTAAGATCCGTCCGTCGGATTTTCCTAAAACTGGAACTTTGGGAAGATCTTTCCGATGATATAAATTTTGTTAAAATCCAACGGTTAGATTTCGAGAAATGTGTAAATCAAATTTGATTGAAAACAGCGCCAGTGCCGCCGATCGACCCGAAGCGTCGTTAAATTAGTTTAGCTATTTTTATATATATAAAAATAGCGATAGGTCGTTATCAAATACTAATAACGATATGAAATAATTTTAAGATATATATATATATATATATATATATATATATGCGAGGGTCATTTGAAAAGTCCGAGTTCAATCTCATTTCAAATGATTATACGACGATTGGAAGTCGAAGATTTGAAGATGGTGATTGAAGACCGACGATCTTCACGCCGAATGGATGAGTTACCACTGACGCCCATGATTGGAGTAGCTACCTTGAAGGGGCTATAGTGGTGGCAGTCTGGACGTCTTGTTGATTGTTTGGATATGCGAGGAATAAGGTGCCTCCGGTTTCGTTCAGACCCAGAACGGACTTGTAAATGGATGGTATGCCTGACGTTGTATTCCATTATGTTGTATTCGTTGATCTCTGCTAAATATATATCTGTTTGGTGGTTAACACCCTTCTCTGGGACGTACGAGTTTAGAGGTTATATATTGGTAGAAATCAATGGTATGGTATGGATTGACAATGTGGCATGCTAAGATGCATGGATCAAGGCTTTTGTTGAAAAGCAGGGCCTTGTGGTTGATGATCAAAGCATAGCCTGTTTAGGCATAGCTTTGTGTATAGCGTGACTTCGCGAGCCTCACACCCCGGTATGAGTCAAAAACGGGATAAGAACTGCAGGGAGTGCACATGTTTTTTCTAGCTAGAGTGGTGTTAGTGACCTACCAGCCCTGACATTTTTACTTATATGGATGATGGATTATGAGGTACCTCAGATTTATAGGTTGTTAGTGGCCATATAGAGGTTCAAAGGAACCGGGAAGTGTATGTTCAGGCATAATTAATCCGCTACCGTTAGGTGGGGACCGGCCCTGAAGATCCAAGGGTTCACTGCGAGGATCCTAAGGCATTTGCTAGAGTGTCTCGAATCGGAGAGGACGATCCCTAGCCTCGATTTCATGATGGAAAACCAACTTCCAATACGACACCATGCAGTTTTGATTGTAGAACTAGTATGGCGACATAGTATATGGTAGCTATGCCGTCTATGATTGATACATTATGATTGAAATGTTTTTGAAACATATATACACTAATAATAATATCAAATCCGTTTTATCGTATAAAGCATCTTTTGACCATTATAAGGTAAAACTCTATCCTCCGGTTTGCGTTGCATTGTGTGATGGGACTTGAGTCTTATAATGGTTTCATTTTTCTAAAAAGCATTGTGTTGTTTTAACGATTTACTTTATTTCATGCACTGGCAATCCAATGGAGTAAACCCGTTTCGCGTCAGCAGCGTGGTCCTGTGATTAGCCTTATTATTAGATTAGTTAAGTTAGATTTCTCACACCAGTCCCGTGACTGACCTGTAGTTTGTTTCACTTGCAAACTCGGGTGCCGTCTTTTTCACACGGGCAGTCGAGTAGCTTTTTGCAGATATTTATCTTTAGCAGGATCCTGGATCGAAGCTTAAAGCTGTGTCCAGAGCTTAGAAAGGTCTTCCGCTGCAATGTATTAAATCCATTGTAATTTATTCTTCCGCTGTATTATTATTCAATTCGATGTACTCTGATATTCTGTACTCTGATGTTATATTATCATAATGTAATAAAAGTCTGCTGTTATTGTTCTAATGTATTGTATTCCCAAAGTTAATGTATGCGGGAATTGAATGGTCTTGGTCAATCTTGCAATCGATTAAGTCCGGGCGAAACCCGTGTCGTTACAGTTGGTATCCGAGCTCTGGTTAGCTCAAATCTTTGGGGTACAACTCGTTTGAACAGAACAAAAGACTCATCAGAGATTGGATTAGTAATATCCAATCGGAATACTCATTAGAGATAGGATCAGTAGTGTCCTAGAATGAGAAAACTCATTAACGATGGGGTTAGTAATGCCCTAGAATGAGTTGAGAGTAACAAATTTATAACTAACGTATTTTTGATTATATATAATCCGACCTTAGAAAATATAATTTTTGAATATATAAAAATTATATATATTTAAAAAGTTAATCAACTGATAAAATTATTGAAACTAATAAAAGAAAAATTAGAATTGAGTTAATTAATTAAATAATTTTTAGCTACGTTCCTTTTCGAGGACGAAAAGATTTTAAGTGGGGGAGATTGTAACAACCCGGAATTTTGGGGCTAATTTAAAATTTTTATTTTATAATTTTAATGGATTTTAAATATTTAAAATGGTTTATTTTAAATAATAACGATAAAAAAATTTATTATTTTTATGCAAAGCACATGTCCGACTTTTATTGGTGTTTTCGTTTGCATATTTGGTGATGCATAATTGACGCTTGGAATGTATTAATGTTTCTTCTAGGGTTTCAAAAATATTTCATTCTAACTTTATAAATTTATACAATTACAGGTATCCTAATCATAAATGTAAAATAATAATAATAACATAAGGACATCTACATTAATTCCTATTTTATATTACTGATAATGCCAATGTTATCAGTTTGACTATTTTAAGTGGAATTTTTATTAATGGATATGGTAGAAATTATTCCAGGATTATAGTCTATTAAAAATATTTGAGCAAATCATGCTACGTTAATTATTATTTTTTAGAGCAAATCATGTTCAACCTGTTAGATTTATTTGAAACACTACAAGAAAAAAAGCAAATAGCAGCGGCAAAATCTGCTTCAAATCCGTCGCTAAACAGGCCTTAGCGACGGATTTCCTACGTAACTGTATGGTCGGTAAAATCCATGACGGTATCTGTGTCAGATTTTGCGACGGAATTTTGGAAGAGGTTTCTGACATTTTTCCGTCGTTTTACTAATTTTACAATAAAAATAAATTTTGTTTATTAATTTAATTTTAATTTAATTTATATATCGACTATTTACAAGCGGATGATTAAATTATAATAAAATATTACTTACATAAGGAGTTGGTAAACCCTTGCTAAATAACAAGGGATTAGCGACGGATAATTTCAACTTCTGATTCACTTTAAATTTCTGTCGGTAATTCGTCACAAATCACTACAAAAAAACTTGCAAAGAGCTATAATCGTTATAATATAAAATATTTGCGAAAATTAATATGTTTAACTCAGAATTTCTAATTTTAAATAAATATTTTATTCAAACAAATATTTTATTACACGTTTGAATAGTACACAATTATGTTTCTCTTTGTTACACAATAACTATACAAAATGATTATTTGTACAAGCATTGACTCGCTACATACACTCTGTTACACTCACTCTCACACTCAATATCTTCATCTTCAGTGATTAATCCATAATTTGCCATATCGTTCGTTGTACCTGTCAAAATAGAATAACACCAGAAAGATACATAACTAAACTATTTTTCACTGTTATTTGAATTTAAATTTTCATCTGTCATTGCTTCCTAACATACACAAATTATAATTTCTGTACAAAGTTGAATCTTATGTTGGTTTAAGTCCTTTTTTTTGGGTAAACTGTTCGAAATTATTGAAATGGAAATGATGAAGTTACCTAAAGGGGTCAACCATAATGAATGTGATAGCAGGCAACAAGTTGTTCAAGGCACAAGCAATCGTTGGAGATGAATACTTCAGTCCCATAAAATATGTATGATGATTCATGGTCGCCCTAAAATACATTGCACCCATTTGAATATTTTTCATCAAGTGGTATTTATTAGACGTATGATGATATTATATATGCTTACCCGAACAGAGAGCAAAAAAATATTTGTATTAAGATTTTCTTTGTAATCTTCATTCAAGATTTCCTGCAAGTACATGTGTATAGCAAAAGGCAATAAGCAGCATATTCATATTCCCATGCACTTCATACATTCCAGTGTAAGAGATTAGGGACAAAGAAAAATGTGTATACCTCTCCAAGAAGAAGGCAACTGGAGTCAAGAAAACACTTGCAATAATTTGGCGATAGGCGATCATTACATATGCGCTCATGCCAAAATCCATTGCCAGTTTCGACAAAATGTTTAAGCCTGCGAAGCCTACTTGAACTAAAACCATCATCAAAATTGGCATGCTCAATTAAGATTCATGTAATAGCATGCTCAATTCTAGCAACAGAAAGTGTAGAAGACTCCATTTTTTTTTTTTTTTGGATAACCAAATCTTCCTCTTTTATTGTGCAAAAGAATCTTAATGCAAGACAGTAGCATGCACAGACAGAATGAAGACACGCAAGTCTTTATTATCCTTTCAAACATTCCTTTAACCATATTTAATTGTACCTGGCTCTTTTTCAATTTAAATTTAAAGCAGTCCGTTCGTTATTTATATATGGCATACTATAGTTCATGTGGAGTACGAAAACAAGTACGCATTGTTGAAATTCCGAGTATATGATAACTCCTAAGCATGGGTAAATCTTTAGGTAAAGAACCATGCAGAAAATACACATGCATCAAGGGTGTATTCCTATTTCAATTACATAAGGTTTCACCAAAGGCAACAGTTAATTCTCAAGTGAAATAAATGCTTCAAACATAATGCAAATGCATATTACGGGTCACAGTACACAATAATATGGGGTGCAGACTTATATCCTCAAGTGCCCAAAAACTCAACCATTAAACTGAAAATAACCAAACTGTTAACAAGGAGATAACAAACAACAGCTATCAACAAAATGTACCCAGTTCCCCGAAGTAGAAAACTTGAAGTAAATTTAAATCATAAGCTAACTTACCTTAGGAGATTATGATCGAACCATGTAAATAAGTTGTTGGGATTAAATAAGTTATTTTTCTGTTTGTTGGTCTTAAGTGCAGTCCATAATGAAACAGAAGGGTTCTTTTGCATTGACCAATACTGGTAATATAGTTAAGTAATTGCGCAAAAGTTAGGACGCAGGCCAACAACCCTCACCGTCGTTAGCCTACTCCAGGCACCACTTAAACCCTAAAACTCGCCATAGACACATTCATACAGAATTGGGGGAATTGTAAAACTCAATGTTTCATTTATATCCTGCTTAAGAGATGTAAATTGGTTTAACAAAATTTCTTTTCCAATATCGGCACATTATACTGATAAAAAAAATAGTTTCCATTAAATCAAAAAGTTCGCAGGGAGATAGATATCAAGACTATATGGTGATCTCACAAAATAATAACTGCTAATCTTCAAAGTGAGACTACTTAATACTAAAAAGGGGAAGAGCGAACTTAATACTAAAAAGGGGAAGAGCGAATGATTTAAAACTTACCAATTTGCCTTAACAGTGTCAACTGGAGCCAAGCTATCGGCGAATTTCCTCAAGCCTTATGATTGGAACGGTCTGGGCTCCGGTGTCCTCATCTTCGCTTCTAGCAATAGCATTGTTTCCCTCTTTGTCGTTGCGATCTGCATCAGAGCTAGTCATGAATGCTTGGTTATTGATTTTCAATGTTTCCTGCTTAAACAGAGAGATAATTAGTATTGTATTATTTCCAAACAAACTAAACTTAAGAGCTCCACTAAGATGTGCAGAGGTTATTTCCGATAGGAATGTGGCACTAACTACAGCCAAATATTATATAAGATATGTTACAGCAAAATGTTGAAATGCTAGTCACAATGTAATGAAACTGAAACAATGATCCAAATATACTTGATTTGCGAAACCAATGCAACCGCCGATCTTGATACAACAGAATAAATCATGACTATATTAAATACACATGCACCTATAATGAAGCTAATTCCACTACATATGATGTTAGTTTAACGCCCAGACTTTCTAGTAACAAATGATGCTACTAAGGATGCTAATAGACCAGGCGAGTAAAAAGAAGTGAAGGCTGATAGTCTTTGATTGTCATACATATAGTAATGGTTCTTAGATGGATTGTTCTTCTTTTGCTGTATAAAAGGCAGAACTTTTCAAGGAATGGATCCATTTATTTGACACAACCTGAACATTAATCAAAACATTATGGATAATGAACATCTTTATAATGTTATTTGAGTTGATGATTTGAATAACTAATAATTTAAATCATAATTAAAAATTTCAAATATAATAATTCGTCATTTCATATTAGTGGCATTAACTGTATACAACATATTGCTAACTAATTCACTATTGGTATCCCTTAGTTCAGTTTAATTATCATTTGATCTATCAAGATATTAGTGTAAGTTGTAGTTGTTATTCAAGCTAACATAACAACAACCTCTATCCAGCATTTGATCAAGCTAAGTTTAGTAGCCTGTCTAATATACTTTTTCTGTCCTGTTTTTAAAAGGGTAATTATTTTGCTAGAATATATAAACATATATTGCAACACTTATTTATACATGCAATTGTCCTTGGTAGACACAACTTGACCCCTAAATTTTTATAATTATCCATGCCTTGATAAACTTTTCCCAGTGTCATAATACACTTCAAGTTTCCTATCAGCTACTATAGGCTGAAACAATTATAGAATTTAATGTAAATAGCAACGTTTATTCGTGTCTGTTCGAGTCTTTGATCGAAAAAGTTCATCTGAGTTTGTTTTAAACATGAACTAGTACAATAAAATTTGTACGCATAAGAATCTTGTTCGATTTGTGTCCGAACTAATTATATTTTGGACAGAGAATGAAACACCTTTGTCCCCCATGTAGAAAATTATACGTGTTTTCGAACCAAAACAACTGCTGTGTTTCTTAGAAAAATAACGAACGAAGCCAAAATAATTACTCTGAACAAGAGAGTATTAAAAGTTCAAGACGATAAAACATTTTTAGTTGTTTTTAAGTAAAGAAAGAAGAACGAAAATATAAAGATTAAATAAGCTCCACACGATCAAAAATATCAAAATATATTATATGCCTCCTGACTTTTAATATAATGAAAAGATAAAACATTTTATTCACCTTACATTTAGCGTAGCACGAGATGACAATGATATTCAAACGGTCTAGTTAGTTATCAATTAACTTTGTAGAGAGTCTACATCACCTTTTAAATAAAAAGCAATAGACGAAACATTTTATAAAAGCCGTCGCTAGCCATCCAAGTTCAGAAACGAACGACACCAAAGTATATCCAACAATTTTCAGCATTATTTATTTTCGTTTTAGCATAATTATAGATTACTTTGCAAAAAGAACACTCAAATATTTGAAACTAGAAATCCGTTTCACATATATTTGAAATGATTGTTTAACTAATAACTTTTTGTGTATTCAGCTTTTTACCATATTTGAAAGATGTCCGAGAAAAACTATTACAGTACATAATTAATATCATACATATACATAGGCGGCTTGCCTGCTCACACACATACATATACAGATGTGGAGAATACTACCTTTATCTTATTGACAGATTTTGAATTGTTTGCACTAACTTTCATATTAATTATTATAAGATGATTTCCATCATTTTGGTATGCTTCCAGATAGAATTTCTAGCTTTGAGAACTCCTTGGTTGAAAACTTTGATATTACAACTCCATAATATCTGCTTGAACTTTTTTATTTTCTTGGGTTGAAGTAAGGCATTTGTTTAGAAATCACAAGCGACTATGAACGTACTGCTTTCCACATAGCAAATTAGTTTTGTGATTGACAATTGGAAATCAAAGCTAGGCTACTGTCAAACTTAACTTATACATGCACTTCATTATCTACTATTTGAATGACCGTTTGTTAGGTTAAAATTACTACTTACATGCATGAGGGTTTGAGATAATTAACAAGATTAGCTGATCAGATCCAATTTACAAAATGTCTTTCAAATTTCGTTTTGATTATCATATAAATGACTCATAACATCTTTCAAGTTAGACAACAAGAACAAAAGAAAAAAATAACAAGTAAAGTACCTTGAAATTCGAGGCATCTCAACTCCAAACTTCTTTATTCAAGAACAAGGTTGGGTGACTACCTTCGCTTTTTACACTAAACTACAAATCCTCAAACTTAAAATTAGCAATATGAAATAAAATAAATAAACGGAATGGTGGAATCGAGGAGGCTTCTTAACGCCTAAATCGGATTTTTGCCTATTGGTCGGCTAGCACGAAGGTTTCTAGGTTGAATCAATGAGGCTTCTTGACGCGGTCGACGGATGGGATAGATTAACGAGCAGCTTCAGCGAAAATTACTTCATATGGGATTTTACTCGGTTTAAGTGTTTTATGTTCGTAAGCTAGGGTTCATGAATCAGGAAAATTAAGAAGGAACCATAACGAAGAAAGGAATATGTTTGGATTTAGAACGAGTAGGGGCATCAGCGGCGAAGGCATAGATTCCGTTGGAACATCAGATTTCTATTGTATGCTCCAGATTTTTATGAACAAGAATGCGTAGATTGCTAATGTTGAACGTTAGATTATATTATATTAGCGGTGTAGATTGCATGGTTGTGGGTGCTGCAGATTATAAAGCACTACTACAGTACTACATGTTTACTTTGTGACCATTGAGATGTAATCTGTTCATTTTTGCACAAGTTAAACAACCAATGCGAGTTTTACCAAAACGAAAATTCCAAGTTAAATAATAGCTATAAATATTGATCTTCAATTATTCAATATTAATAATTTAATATTAATTACTAAATGTAGATAATAAATATTAGCTATATTTCACTAATTATTAAAAATTAACTATAACGAATTGATAAATATAAAAAAAGTAATTATTGATTGTTTAAATTAATTAGTAATTATAAAATTATTTCTTAATGCAGTAATCTACATGTCTGTAAACCACAGATGTGTAAATGAACTCCATTTACGCGAATGCATGATCTAACATGATGTATGACTGATTTATATCTTGATTGACACTGGCCAGTATTGCACAACTGACCAAATGGATGGCAGAACTAAACATATGACTGCTTGTAAATTATACCACCAAACCCCAAAGTTTAATCAAACAAGGAAAAAAATGCCAAAGTAGCAGAAATCACTAAAGGAACATCATGCAATCAGGACCAGTACAATACTGATTAGGTTCCACTAAAGACATCATGCAATTAAATACCAAAATGAAATTAGAAGACAGAACAAGCTAAGGAAAAGAAACATATAACACGGCTAAAATGGAAACAAATGAAAGCTTCAATGCTAATATCAGCGTTAGATCCACTCACCCAATACCAACGAACGCACCACCAAGAAAATAAATCCCAAAAAGAAACTAAAAGACAACACTAATAATTCACAGAAATCAACAGGATGCTCACCCTTCTAAAGAACTGAAAATTTTAACCTCCAAATCCATAAAGTGTTCTTCCCTACCTCTTCAAAGCGTACGCAACATCCATGGCAATAACAGTCTTCCTACTTGCATGCTCGGTGTAAGTAACGGCATCACGAATCACATTCTCCAGAAAGATTTTCAAAACCCCTCTGGTTTCTTTGTAAATCAAACCGCTGATTCTCTTGACGCCTCCTCTTCCGGCAAGGCAGCGAATGGTAGGCTTTGTAATTCCCTAGATATTGTCACGGAGGACTTTACGATGACGCTTGGCCTCTCCCTTTCCAAGACCTTTACCTCCTTCTCCTCTTCCTAACATTTTGAACCCTAGAAATTGATTTGGGGATTTACTTGAGATTTGATTGCTCTACGATTAACGATGGGTTCTCTCTAGGTTGGGTTCGGAACTTATGCGGTAGCAATCCGTGTGCTAAGCGCTGAGATGTTGAACACCGTCTGATATTTAACCTTGGATGGTGCGATGAAATGGTTTATTTTTTCCGTGGATTGATAACTAATCTTGGATGGTGCTTTCTTCGTTTGCTCGTTTACATCAATATTTTGCTGGGTTTAAACTTTTAAACCATATTAAATGCTACTTTTCTTAATACTTATTACATAATATTTTATTATTAATTATTATTAAACATTATTATTATTAATTAAATATTAATATCATTAATATTTAATTACTAAATATTATAATTAAAATTAGAATATATTTAATTGTACTTTATCTTAGTCACAATTTATAGAAAATTTTAAAATTAGAATATAAGTATTATACAATTTAAATTAAACTATTAAATGAACATTTTCAATATTATAAAGTTTAAAATTTTTGGTTACTTCATGTCAAACAATAATTGAGTTTATAAACTTAATGATTTATTTCAAATTTATTCAAGATGATTTCAAATTTTTAAATTTTTTGAAATATAAAATATAATTATCATCTATAATTATAAAATACAAGTATCAACTAGAATTATCAATTGTAATTATTAAATATAATTATATAAAATTAATTATTGAATACTAGATACCATTTCATAAGTATTAAATTTTATTATTAATTATTAAATAATTATTATAATAAACTGATATTTTCATCTTTTGCAAATCTGCTGGAATTCTGCTGTAAAATAACTTCGATAAATATTCGTCGGTATTCTGCCTGTATTAGCAGCGGAAAATAGCGACAGAAATTTTCTGTCGGTAATTTGACGCAATTTGCAACGGATTAGTGAGGGATTACAAAAGACGACGGTAATAAATAAAAGAAAAAAGTCTGAAAATACAAAAAATTATCAGTTGCAAATCACATAGAAATCCGTCGCAAATTAGCGATGGAAATTTCCGCTTCTAAATTTTTGAAGCTAAATCAGTGTTTTCTTGTAGTGAAATCGAACATACCTATTTTGCTAACATCATGGAGATAATGCAATTTATTCCATCTATTTAAGTTAATCAGTTTGTCCATGATAATTTGAAAGCAGTCAACAATTATAATCATATAACAGTGAGTTATTACCTTTTAAATGTGCACATATGTTATGTATATGAAATTAACTTTTGTTATTCAAGACTGAGTCACACGTCCATTATAATGATGCTACGTGGATCATATGCTGAGAATCATGGAACGGTTCATTTTTAAATATAAAACATGGCCATGTGGAAAATATAATCAGACTATGCCCATATAGACCAAGTTGTTTAAGTCAAGTGCCACGTCAACGTGCTTAGGTCGTCAGCTTACATGTATCAGATTGTAACTTATCCATCTAGGCCGCAAATATCATCAGATCGTGGATCATTCCAGTTAAATAAGCCACGTGGCTTGTTGTGAGTGAATGTGCGACTCAACATTGCGAAGAGGAGATTGAGTTGTTCACGCGCAGAAAACGAACTACATAAACAACGTGAATATATGAAAACATGACACAACCAATTCGTTCTAATACTCATAGAATTAGATCGTTCATTACCAGGTTGAAGCATCTTTGGACCCTTCGTACGCTGCTAGCCGTTAAATATGGTGACGAGGCTTTATATTGCAGTAGATCATCGCTATCTTAATTAGGTCGTGGGAATGAAAGTATAGAGCCACGTGGAAAACATGGGATTTATTTAGCATGGCTCACGATCTAAGAATATTATCTCTTAGCATGACGCAAATCGTCCCAATTCGAATAAATCGGGTCATGGCAGTAGATTAGCTATTATGCGCCAGTTGTAAAGTGTAAGGGACAATTGTCAACACGTGATGAGATAAAGCATGCAAGATATGAGCTTAATATAAGGCAAGTTGGTCATGTTATATATTGAAGAATGAGATTTGACCATGACTTTAAGCAAGCGTTACACACTGTAGCATGGAAAAAGTCAGACAGTGAATAATGTTAGGTCGTGGGAGCTGCATAGGTCCAGGTCGTTTTGACATACTTAGGTCGTTTCTTAACCGCCAAGAAATGGACCAAAACGACATACGACCTAAGAGCATGTATCCCATATTTATAACTCTGCCACTGCCTCTAACTCCATCTATAAATACTCCACTTCTCCATCATTCATAGGACTAATTTTTCGAACCCGAAGGGCCGCCAAATCATTTCTTCAACCTTCTAAGCTTCATTACAAACTCCATTAATGGCTTCCAAGGATCAATTTACCTTGATGCAACAACAAGAGGATCAAACCTCCTTCAAACGACATTATAAATCTCTCCAACACAATTCAATTGATCTCTAAACTCCGCTAATCACCTCTAAAACCTATATCTAATGCTAAATCGCTATGGAATCCATGAAGATCATTCAACTGCTAAAGTGATTGAAGATTCATACATCCACCATCACAAAGCAAGAGATCTCTCTAAATCCTTTGCAAATTTAGGTGAAATTTAGATCCTAAAGAGAGGGAAGAGAGAGAAAAGAGAGTAATGAATGTAAAGAGAGAATTCATATACTTAGTAAATCCCGAAATGATAATGCAAATCTCTTCTGAAGTGGACGTAGATCTATTTTACATTGAATCACTATAAAATTCTTGTGTTTTCTACTTTTTGCTTTTTATTTTGAATTACGTGGCTCCATTTTACGATCTAACCATTTGGTGAAGTGCTTTAAAAGCATCATTGTTGTTGAAATCAAATTTTGGTTTTAACACCAGGGTTACTCTCCGATAGATCAGTCAACTTGTTATGAATAAGTGTAGCTAGACTCAAAGAAGGATGCATATGCCTTGGGCAAGATGGCTTTCAGTCGATCCTTAATTTTCTTGAGCCAAAACGTCGACCCGAGAAAAAGAAGGCTAGTCTTGTTATTCTTTGATACGGAGCTTTGCTTAAAGTCGGTTATGGTTTGGGGCGAACCATGATTGATCATCATTTCTGGAAGTATGTGTTGATATTGAGTCTTTTGAGGCTGGGCTTCGATCTAATTGAGTTGTGACGACTTTTTCCAAAAAGCTGGTCAAAAAATACATGCATAATTATATATCTTGATGACCAATAGCTAAGAAACATAAATTAAAAATTTAGGTTTAATGTATTATTTCTCTCTCTCTCTCCCTGTTCCAATGAGAAGTTAGAAAATTAAACAAATATTATAATAAATAATATTGAACAGTTAAAACACATTAATATAAATTACATTGGAGAAACTGTCTGGATAACTTTTGGATGCATATACTTTTATACACATTTATGTACACGTTAGCATCCATTTTTTCCTGAATACTGGATACTTATCTGCTACTCAGATATGGGTAAAGACAAGTTTTGAATTTTTCGAGTATTCATCAAAATGCTTAAGCTACATGTCTTATTTTGGTAGGTTAATATGTCATAGAGTAAGTTTTCAAGCTATTCTTAAGCATTCTTCTCTACTGATAGTAATTTGGTACTTTGATAATAAGAGTCACGAAGAATGCTCTTTGTTTAATCGATTGTGCTTACGATTTTATCATTCTGAGCATGTCGTACATCTCTTTTTGTCAATTTATTGGTTTTTAATGGCAGGGTAATATCGTTTGAATTAATTTGTTTACCTTGATTCTTCAATATAGCTATTCTTCAAATACATAAATGCATAGTATATTGATTAGCTCCAGTTTGTAGAAAGAAATAGTTGCTGCATGTTTTTGTCAATTTTTAATTCCAGAACTATAAACCAAAAGTGGAGTCTTTGACTTCTCCTCCATTCATACTCACGCTATGAAAAATATCGCTCAACACAATTGTCTTAAACTATAATACATTACATTACGTTTTTTGCTAATTCTCTCGAATGATTTGTGATAGATCTATTTTACATGTCAAGGTAGTATTTTTGTAAGTAAAATATTCCAACTGTGTTGTTCAGACCTTTTCTTATATGATATATTAAAACAAGTTCAAATGTTCAACGCTAAATCCACGTCATTCAGGAAGAGTACAACTTTTGTAAGAATATTAAGTTTTGGATTTAACTTTTGTTTAACATCTAAGTTAGTGCCAATATATTTGTTTTTACTTCTACCACAAATTCATTTGTTTCCTTTGCTGTTTAATGATATCCTCTCTTTGTTTTTTGCTATAAACAAAAAACCAGAGCTCCTACGTAAAACTCTCTCTCACTTGTGCTAAATCAAGCACTTTTTTGACATACATTATTAGTTATCAGCTTGCATACCCAACAATTTTTATGTACCTTTTATGTTTATTGAAAGCCGCAACTAAAAGTTATGATATAACTATGACTCTATGAGAGTATCAACAAGCTGTATGAACATTGTGAAGGGTATTTAAAAATCTAGTATTCAATGTTTATTCCAAAAAAATTAGGTTGCACTAAGCACGATTTTATGTAATGGTGGTTTAGAAAGTATTAGATGGCTTCACTGCATATTGCATTCTCATCATTATAATGATATTATTTCATACGTAAATTACATTGCAAATTTGCAGCAGATAACTGAAAACAAAAACATAAAAATATTATCAATGATTGTGTAGTATAATTTATTGTCATGTTTCTTTTACATCATTTGTATAAAAGGTATTGCTCTCTAATTATGGTAAAAGTAAAATAATTTACCAGCACTTAATCAATATTCTACATAAAAATCAATTAACTATTTTTTTTAATTTGCACAACCTACGCTCTCTTCTTCTTTTGGAATTGGTCTGAATAATGGATAATTTTTTATGTTTTTAGAAGTCAAATGTTTTTTTTTTTTTGAATTTCAATAGGAATTAATTCTAACAAAACCATTCAAATAGAAATTTCTCAAGGCAGGAAATAGTTAATGTACCCATAACCTACACATGATGAGCTTCATCAAACATTTTGAAAATCAAGATGATAACAAACTCAATAAAAGAGACAGAAAATCAAAGTTAAAGATAATGGATTTATTTTATTTCAACATATATATATATTTCTATAATATCACAAAGGAAATATTGGAGAGAATACACAATCATGATGGTGCCTAAATGTGTCCACCAGTAAGGCAACAATAACATTCTCGCATTCCCTGGTCATTTTTTTTGCAAAATGCGGTAGTATATTTAGGTGAAGCCTCTTTGCATAGTGCAGTGCAATCTTCATCATTTTTACATTCATGTTTGGGCTTCTTCAAAGAAGAACAGCCACCCTCCACATTGTTTATTTCTGTAGACCTGAATTCGTTGTAAGTCGAACCAAAATAAGAGCACAAATAACTATTTTTGTAGACCCCATGACTCTTTTATGGTTTGATTGATGAAAATTGTACAGCTAAAGTGTAGTCAAACGTATATTTATATGGTGGCCCATAAAATAGTGAACAAATATTTATATATATGAATATCAAATAATTATTAAGTATATCAAGACAAATAGATACACAATAATAAATGGAAGAGAAATTCCTGAACTAAACTCACCTCATGTACATAATGTATTTAATCAGTACATAATAAATACAAGAGATTTCTTGAATTACTCATGCACTATTATAAATTATTCATTGCTCATCACTAACAAATTAATTATCTTTGCTTCATATTTTATAAAATTTAAAAGTGGATATTTTATTTTAAAACTGATTCAATTATAAGTTTAAGAAAAAAATTACCAACTAAAATCTAAGAAAATAGACAATGGAGGCCAACTAACATTGCAAAAGTAAACGAGTTTTTCTATGCCAATATGCGGTCGACGCAACATTGATAAACGAGATACGAACCTCATGTCAAAGCTAAATATTCAATATCATGTCAATGCCTTTCATGATATATACATCGATGCTAGACCGACGCCATCTACCGAGACAATTTTTCTATTATTTTGTAAATGCCTTGTTGACGCCATGTTGTCACCATATATATACAACATGTTGACACTAATAAAATGTATCTCGCTTTTTATTGTCGATGTCATACCTTGTAAATTTTAACTTACCGTAAATAGAGATTTCAGAAAAATTAGATAAGAAGTTGGAGAAGAAGAAAAATATTTTTTTTTTCTAAAAGAAGAGAATATAACTTTATTACAAAACTTAATAACAAAAGTTCATATTTTTTCTTACCTTTTTCCTTACATCCTAAAACGAGTAAATCACGTCTGTTTATGATGACCACATCTCAAATAAATAATTAAGATTTACTCAATCTAAATGTTCCACATTAATCTCCCATAAAGATTTTTATATATAGACTCAAACATGTATTCCATAAATATCTCATATATTATAGATTCTAGATCTTTCATATGCACCAAAAAACTATGTTAGTCAAATGCGAAATCTAGTTTATTTCCAAAAATCACTAGTAAATTTGATTTTGCTACTCTAATTATTGCTTGAGATCATTGTTTTTCACGTACTTTGGTAGGAGCAAAAATATTATCTAAGCTTTTTTCAATATGTTGATCTTGTTACTCAATGTCGAGATCTGCAATGTAAAATCGTGGATTCTTGTTTTACTTCTTTCACTTGATCCTCCATTATTAAAGTAGAATTTTCCAAAGAGTAATAGTTTTAACATCCACCTTATTCAGTGTTATAAGTTCTAAATGAGTCATGTATGTTATCTTTGAATTCTTCCGTGATTTGATGCTTTCATTCTTTGATCCATCCAATTTATTTATATATTTTCCAAAAGTCACTTTTACACCACTTTTCATTGGTGGCCACTTTGTTCACATCGTCATATCGTCGATCGCTTGTCTCTTTCATTCCCACTTTCACCAAATCTTTTTTTCGCTCCTTAGCATTCTTTGTTTCTTTATGTTTTTTTTTTCATATTTCAAATATCCCTAAAGCTCTTTAATTTCATCTACTTGATTCATGCTTTCTTCTTGTTCTTTGCTTTCATACCTATTATTACTAATATTATATTTGTTGACTTTATCTTTGTTGATGCGGATTTTGGTCAACCGAATGCAACACCCAAATGCCAAGTAGTAATCGCAAATAAGTAATATAATTTTGGAAACAAAATGCAAAATAGTAGGAAGATATATAATTTATAGTAGTTTGCCAACTCTGCCTACGTCTATTGTGGGGTAATCTTTGTTTACATTGCTTGATTTCAATTATAGTCTATTTTGATTATAAAAATGTAGGGTAAAAGAAATCAGGTATTGGCAAAAGCAGAGTCCCTGCTTATGAGTGCTAAGAAGTCCAAGCCAAAAAAGATCCCTAAAAAGTGTCATTTGATGTCTTATGTGTTGAGTTTCGACATTGCCTGCGTATCGTACGCGCTTCACCGTGTCTATCCGAGGTCAACGGTCGAAGTCTCCTTTGTCGGCGTTCCGATTGAACATCCCCCATCGCCTCCCATCGAGCATATAATTTGGTATTGGCAAGCACTTATTGTAACAAAAGGAATCCTCATTGTTACATGCCACCAACACCATATATATACCACGATCTTTCTTAATATCTTGCGATGTGGGACAATTCTCCCGTTCAATCCACACACCCACTCCATTCCAATATGAGCCACACCTAACAATCTCCACCTTGGCGAGCATTGCTCAAGTGACCTTAGAGTTACACCTTGAGTCCTCTTCGCAGTTGGCTAGGCTGCTACCCCGAGTTCTCATAAGCAGTGGCGTCAGGCTGCTTTTACCATTGTATCTCCACCTTGACGAGCATCCCATGCTCAAGCCCCTTTGGAGCCATGCTTCGACCATGCTACGTATACTGGTCCCCTCGAACCATGGAGTTCCGATACCATGTTGAGTTTCAGCATTGCTTGCGTACCGTACGCGCTTCACCGTGTCTATCCGAGGTCAACGGTCGAAGTCTCCTATGCCGGCGTCCCGATTGAACATCCCCCATTGAGCATATAATTTGGTATTGGCAAGCACTTACTGTAACAAAAGGAATCTGCATTGTTACATGCCACCAACACCATATATATACCACGATCTTTCTTAATATCTTGTGATGTGGGACAATTCTCCTGTTCAATCCACGCACCAACTCCATTCCAAAGCGAGCCACACCTAACATTATGTATCGCTATAGAGAGGACATGTCCGTCCATGAATCGAGAATTAAAAAGTGGATCCAGACTTTGACCGTATTTCAGAAAATTTGGATCTGATCCCTCAATGTCAAGGGATCGGTATCGATCTCATTGAATGGATTAGTATTATGAAATTCAAATCCCAACATTTTGTATATTTTCCTAATTCGAAGTTTTCTTGTCCAATCATTTGTTTCTGCTCAAATCCTTGTGTTTACCAGGTTCTTTTGTTTGATCCATATGAGTTTCATATGATTGATCTCCTATATATAGTAATGATCTTCATTCACAGAAGCTCATCTCGATTATTACCCCAATCGAATTCCATTCAATTCAAATTTAATATATTAAATTGGAAAACTTTACTTTGGACAATTTCATTAATCTTGTTTAAACGATTATAAATTCCAAATCATATCTTCACTGTTAATTGGGTTAAAAAACGACTGTTATTTAAAACATTGTTCACAATAAACCCAAAATCCAATTTAATATCAAATACAAGGCCCTAAATTAAAATTATATCGGCTTATATTCAATATCAAATTCTGAAACCAACAAATATTGTATTGGGAATAACGATATATATATCTTCCAAATTCCTCAACAATATCTGTATAATCATGGAATCCAATATCGAAATATTCCAAAGATTATTTCCATTCAAACCCATTTCAATTTATTCATTGGAAAATTATGGTTATTTTAAAACCATTTTCAAATCCAATTTATTTATTTTTAAAAATAATTGGATTATTATTCTAATTATTAACTAGTTCATTTCGATAAAAATATATTTTTTTCTTTTCAAATCTGGGATTTTTAATCCAAAATCTTCCCAAATCATTTATTATGATTTTACACAATTTTTCCATATTTTCAATAATTTTATTACGGCCCTTACAGTTGATTTCCATAAACGGTCATCGAACTGCATTTACAACGACCTTTTCCAATTGATTTGGACATATTTCAAGATCCAACAATTCAAATTTAAATCCCTTATATTCACTAGAAAGATCTTTTCGATATGGGCCCAACGGTTCCTGTTTTAGGAGAATCCGACGGTCGGATCTCCCGTTACGTCAACTCGAAGTTAATGGTCGAAATTCGCGAAAGGTCGCTGCGCGGCGCGTTCTATTCTGGCCACTTAAATATTTATAATATATATATCGTCGATTTCTATTTAAAAAAAAAATTTATAAATAGTTTTAAATTGGTTTAAAAAATGATTTCAACATCCATTTCAATTTTAAATCAAAATTGAATATTTCATTACATGACAATTTTATACATCCTATATATAAGCTAAAAAATAATATTTTTAGCCAACCAATATTTATTTCAATACATGACCATTTTATATACCGCATATACATGTTAAAAATGATATTTTTAACGAACAAATATTTATTTCAACACATGACCATTTTATATATCGCATATACATGTATTTTATAGAATGCATATATATTTTATCCGCATCGTATATATATTTTTTATTCACATCGCATATATATATTTTATTCATATCGCATATATATATATTTTATTCACATCACATATATATATATTTTATTCACATCACATACATATATATTTTATTCACATCGCATATATATATTTTATTCACATCGCGTATATATATATATATATATATATATATATATATTTCACATCACAATCACAATCCAAACAAACTACCACGGTTTGTACAATAAATAGTGTCAGGGGCTACTAAGCCCCGTCTTCATCCAAGTATATATTTAACTGTAAAATAATTAGAGTGAGAAGGAGTTCTCACAGTCGGTTTCCACTCCTCCAGTTTTTATTTCTGAATTCAGTATTGTTTTGGGTTTGAATTTTCCTGAAATTCCAATCTGCTCTGTTTTTGTCCCGGTCAGTTCCATGGCGTAGTATTCATGAAGACGATTCCAACGCATTTCGTTTCGTCGATTTCTGTTGTTGTATGACAAAGTTACGATAGTTTAAAGATTTAATTACATTAACTAATTGCTCAAAAATAATTAAATTAAATTAATTACATCAAATTAGTTAACCTAGTTAACAATTTTTAAGGAAACGCTACCCTTTCTTCTTCGTCATCTTCTATCTGAAAAACCCACGCTTCGTCGTTTCAACCCAATCACGGACGCCTCATCCTTGCGCCAGACCACATCGCCAATCACACCCCTAAACGCCTCTAGCTCGCCGACCCATGCACCACAAAACGAGGCAACTCAGCGGCCCCCTCGCATCGAAAAAAGAACCCAAACCGCTCCCTTTTGCATGCAGAAATCAAGAACAAAACTCCATTAAATCAGATCTTAGCCGTTGGCCTTGTGGATCTCACGTAGCTGAACAATATTGCTTCAGGAATTGTTTGAAATTAATGAGAGGATTTAATATGGACTGAGGATGAAGTTCGGTGCGATTTTATCCATCCGTTAAAGGGGATAGCGGCGGGATTATCTTATGTGGGTTAGGGTTTGATTATATGGCCTTATATATATAATAATAATAATAAATTCCAATATTTACTTTCTAATGAAATTTTCCATCCGAACCCGAAACAAACTCCAACAACCGTTGCCCCCAGCCAAATACCCCCATTCCGGACACAATGGAATATGTCTCGTAAGAAAATTCAATCATTTCAATTATTTTTCATCAAGATTAAAATATAAATCAATATATATTGAATTCAAACGTACATTTTAATTTACCGGGGCCAATACTGACTCCAAAAATTCCAGAAAAATAAATCTAGTTAAGTTTTGACGATATTGTCCTTACAAAACTAATTTCTTCGAATTTGGAGACCGTTTGTTCATTTTCTAGTCGATCCAATTCGTACTAAAACTCTCAAACACATTTAAATTTGCCACGCTTACATATTAATTCCAAAAATTATGAAATTTGAAACCTAGCAATAATTTGACATTCCGGACCCAAAAAAAGAGGTTTCATCGAAAACGGAGGTCGTTTTCAAAATGGCTATTTTTAAGGGCTATATAATATCTCTATTAATAAAGAAATTTTTTTGGGGGTAGTGAAGCTTTTATGCGCTTCCATAAATACCCAATACCCTCCCACTACCGAACATCTTTATTAATAATTCTCTTGGAAACACAAATTTTTGGTCCGCCCGTGAAGTACCAAAATTACCCTCTTTCTATTCAAATTTTAAATGCGTAATCAACGTGCACATTAATAATTCTATTAACATTATTTTTTACCTTTGTTTCTATACTCATTTTAATTAAATCTTCTGTCATTTCTATCGCACAATTTATTTCAATTTCAAACGTGTACCATCAACATGCGCATATCCTATTTAAAATAGAACGTTGCTTAATTAGCAGCATCGAACTCCCTTTTATTTCTTGAATTCATACCATTTATGATGCACATTATTATTCTTACTTATATCTATACATTTTCATTTTAAATTTATCTACATGTATGTTTACGTCAACCTTCAAAATTTTGATATTATTCTCATTAATTCTGTTTTATTATTTTCCTTTTTTAGTATACTGAAATTATCCTCTCCGTATTCATTTCTTTTAAAAAAATCTTTTCTATTTAATCTTTCTGTTTTCTGACGCGCGTTCAAATTTTAAATGCGTAATCAATGTGCACATTAATAATTCTATTAACATTATTTTTTTCGTTTGTTTCTATACTCATTTTAACTAAATCTTCTGCCATTTTTAACACACAATTTATTTCAATTTCAAACATGCACCATCAATATGCGCATATCCAATTTAAAATAGAACATTGCTTAATTAGCATCATCAAACTCCCTTTTATTTCTTGAATTCATACCATTTATGATGCACATTATTTCTCTAACTTATATCTATACATTTTCAATTTAAATTTATCTACATGAATGTTTATGTCAACCTTCAAAATTTTGATATTATTCTCATTAATTCTTTTTTATTATCTTCCTTTTTTAGTATACTGAAATTATCCTCTTCGTATTCATTTCTTTTTATAAAAAAATCTTTTCTATTTATTATTTATGTTTTTTGATGTATGTTCAAATTTTAAATGCGTAATCAATGTGCACATCAATAATTCTATTAAGATTTTTTGTTACGTTTGTTTCTATACTCATTTTAATTAAATCTTCTGCCATTTTTAACATACAATTTATTTCAATTTCGAACGTGTATTATATCTTAGGCTTGCATGCAGGTTTGAGAACAAATCAAATGTGCTTGGGTCAAAATACCTTTTCTTTCTAGATATTTCCAATGCATCAGTATAAATACACATGTCTCTTATCAATTGTTACTTCATTTTATTTTATCATTCACTAAAAGCTTATTCGGTTGCTTCATTCTGAGGCAATAAGGTATGAGATATGTTTTTCTTTTTCTTTTGTAATATGATTTCTAAATGATACAATTTGTCACACACTTACATAATTAACACTAAATTTACCATTATTATATTTAATACATGCATATGCATTAGTGTAATAACCCGGAAAATGTGAACCAGTTTAAAATTTTTAAATCAGGTTATTAACAAGAAATTTGAATGATTGAAATAGTATATTTCAATAAAATATAGAATTGTGTATAATATGGCAGTTTGAAATTTTGAATACAAACTTTGTCTGACTGTATCAGGTGGAAAATATAACGGATTTTAGCGAAACTGAAAATATTTAAATCTGTTTATCAATACCTTTCTAACGAATCTGAAAAATCGAAATTTCATAACGGAAATCAAAAGTTATGGCCAATTGAATTTTCAGAAAGGTCGCTATATAGTATATATAGCCCTTGAAAATTGAGATTTTGCATACGACCTCAGAATTCGACGAAACCACTTTTGTTGGGTCCGGGATGTCAAATTATTGCTAAGTTTCAAATTTCATAATTTTTGAAGCTAGTATGTGAGCGGGGCAAAAGATAACGTGTTTGGTCAAATTCTGTTAAAATGGGTCGACCTAAAAATGGCCGTTTTTCAAACGAGCTCAGAATTCGACGAAACTGGTTTTGTTAGGACCGTATCATCAAAACAAAGCTAGATTTATTTTTCTGGAATTTTTCGATTCAGTTTGTGGCCCAGGGAAATTGAAATGTACGTTTAAATTAAATATCGAATGTTTTATATTTTAATTTGAAAAATAACTGACTGTAACAGTCGAAATGGCCAACGAAACATATCCCATTGTGTTCGGAATGGGGGTATTTAGCTAGGGGCGACAGTCGTTGGGTTTGATTTCGAGGTCGTTTGTAGAAGGGGGTATTTTTGGAGTTAAATAAATTAAAAATTAAAATAAAAAGGGCATGGGCCAATCAGAATTCATCTTCTCCATCGAGACCCCTGTCGCGACGCGGAAACCAGCTCGAAACTTCTCTCTTAAAATTTTCCGCAACCACTCAACGAAATCAAGCAAACTCAGATCCATTTTGAAGAGCGTTCAGAGATCTTCAAATCCATAGTAATTTCACGAATTATAATTGAGTATTGAAGGAGATATCGCGTCGGGAAACTCCGACCTTTGCGCCGCCGCCGTGCCCTCTAGGAGGCGTCGAGTTGAACATCTCAGGTAGCTTTGGAAAGCTCTCTCCTTCCTCTTCGACGCAGCGCTGGCCGTTCGTCCTAAAGCTTCGTGGTTTTGCCGAAAAATTCAACCCTAGTTTCGAAATCAAAAAAGGGTATACGGCTGAAACTATTTTCCACTGATTTTTACACTTTAAAGCGTTACAAACTTGTAAAAATCATATCTTTTTGCTATGTTAACGAAATTCGATGAAACAGGAGACACCGTGACCGCAAGGAGGCTCTCTACATTCTAGAAGAAGCCGCGGATTTTTCTGACCTTCCTACGATTTTTAGCACCACAAGAACCAATGTGAGGAATCTAAATTATCTGTGTGAATGAAATCGCGTTGTATAAATTATATAAGCGAAGTGTAAATTATATACGCATTGTATACCTCATGTACATGTGTTGTATAAGTTATATTAGCGATGTATAAATTATACAAGCGTTGTTTGAAACATATATGCTTTGAATTGTGAGGAAATGCAAGTGAATTATTATATATATATATATATACTCCCCTCGTCCACAAACCATGGACGATATTTATTGCTTGTGATTGACGTGATATTATATGGTATGACGAATGGTTGGAAATAATTGTTTGTGGTTGAAAAATACCTTTGTGGTTGAAAAATACCTTTGTGGTTGAAAAATACCCTCTTGTGGTTGAAACAAATTAGAATAGGAGTGTGGAATTGAAAATAAAACATGCCGCCTGCATGCGAACTAGATGCATGATCCCCATTGTCAAAAACCGCGAGGTTTTAAGGTAGAGCAAGGAGCCGTACTAGGGACGGTCCCGGTTTTAACTACCCTGCCGTTATGCTGCCGAAATTTTCTGAAATATCTATGTGTTAGAATAATTTTCATATGTTGAAATTATTTACATATGCTATATCGAATATTCATGTGTTGAGTTGCAATTCATTCGTTGAGTTGAAATTCATGTGTTGAATATTATTTGAATTTAAACAAATGGCTTTAGCGATAAAAATCACATTTTTATATATATACAAACTATATAGAATATTCATGTGTTGAGTTGCAATTCATTCGTTGAGTTGAAATTCATGTGTTGAATATTATTTGAATTTAAACAAATGGCTTTAGCGATAAAAATCACATTTTTATATATATACAAACTATATAGAATATTCATGTGTTGAATTGCAATTCATTCGTTGAGTTGAAATTCATGTGTTGAATATTATTTAAATTTAAACAAATGGCTTTAGCGATAAAAATCACATTTTTATATATATACAAACTATATAGAATATTCATGTGTTGAGTTGCAATTCATTCGTTGAGTTGAAATTCATGTGTTGAATATTAATTGAATTTAAACAAATGGCTTTAGCGATAAAAATCACATTTTTATATATATATACAAACTATATAGAATATTCATGTGTTGAGTTGCAATTCATTCGTTGAGTTGAAATTCATGTGTTGAATATTATTCGAATTTAAACAAATGGCTTTAGCGATAAAAATCACATTTTTATATATATACAAACTATATAGAATATTCATGTGTTGAGTTGCAATTCATTCGTTGAGTTGAAATTCATGTGTTGAATATTATTTGAATTTAAACAAATGACTTTAGCGATAAGAATCACATTTTTATATATATACAAACTATATAGAATATTCATGTGTTGAATTGCAATTCATTCGTTGAGTTGAAGTTCATGTGTTGAATGTTATCATCTTTTAAAAATAAAATGAATCGATAATGAAAACTATATTTTTATAGTGAATATGAAGTGTTAAAAATACACACGTGTCGAATAAATATTTTTGATGATAAAAATATTCCTTTTATCATGTATACGCTTAGTTAAAAATACACACGTGTTGAAATAAATAATAGTTTGCTAGAAATATTATTATTAGCTTTGTTCTGCATATATATACATGTGTTGAACAGGAAAAATGGATTATCTGTAGAGTAAAGAAATTATTTGCGTGCCCGACAAATAGGTAAACCTTGATGAGTTGGCTGCGCAATTTTATTTATATATCAACTTCTGTGAATGCCATTGGATGCGGAGTGCTGGTTTTTTTTTCTGTGTGAAATAATAAATAACGCCATAGGATAGTAATAATTAATTTTGAACTACACTACATGGCATACTTCTTGATGATAGGCATACTTCATCATATTCCACATAAGCAATTGGAGCTTGTGTGACGAGGTGGGAGATTTACCATACAAGCAAGAGGCTTGTATGGCGATGACTATATACTACAGGTTGAACTGATGACTGATATGGACTATATAAATTATAACGGTAAATTGCCAGATTAATAAAAACCCCACACGGGTCTAGAGTTGACAATAATCACGTCGCTCTAGTTATTAGATACGGCACATGGACTATTTATTTCCACACGGAAACGGGGTGACGGGAATTTATTCTCTGGAGTGATTATCAGTACATGCTCCCCCGTAAACACCAAAATATATCACTAAAAATATGTGAATGCTTTTTAGGATTTATTGGGTACCTAATACGGTCCAATAAATTTCCAAACCCCTCCCCGTACAAAGGAGGTTATGGCGAAATTTTTCGAAATATTAAGGCGTTAGTGAAATATTTGAAGTGAAAACGAAGTTGAAAATATAAAATGAGCTATAGTAGAAATTATAGAATGAACTATATTTATATATATAAATATAAATATTATAAAAAGGAATAGAGGTCGTGCAGTTCGTGTTTCGGAATCATAATTTGAAATGATTAGTACGAGAAATCCGACCATCGGATTTTCCCGAAACCGCAATCGCGGAGTTCGCCTTGGAAATATCTTTCTAACGGCACCAACCTTGTAAAAATCCAACGGTTGGATTGTCCGGAATGTTTAATTCAAATCTGAAGAAAAACAGCGCCGGAATCGTTTATATTTATATAGAAATATAAATATAATTAAATTTAATCGAATAACGATGCTGCAGTTCGAATTTTGAACCGTAACTTCAAACGACTAGTGTGGAAGACCCGACCGTCGGATTCTCACGAAACTAGAACCGTTGGGTTCGCTTTGGGAATATCTTCCCACTGATATAGACTTTGTAGAAATCTAACGGTTAGATTTTCCGATATGTGTAAAACAAATTAGGAGAAAAACAGCGCCAGTGCCATGGCACGACCTGAAACGTCGTTTAATTAAATATGGCCATTTTTAAATAAATAAAAATGGCGAAAAATCGTTATAAAATATTATAAGCAATATTGATTGAAAATAAACCAATTGGGCTTGAATTGTTTGATATTTGATGGTTGTATGTGTATGACATGAAAATAACACTAAAGAACCGAAAGATGGATGCCGAATAATATAACCATATGACATGAAAATAACACTAAAGAACCGAAAGATGGATGCCGAATAATATAACCATAAAATGAATCGATTTAAATTCTAATGACGTGAATTATTTGAAAAGGCCGAGCTAACCCTCATTTCAAATAATTTATCGAGCGATTCGAATTGGAAAATGCAAAGACGATTCAAGACCGACGATCTTCGTATCGGTTGGATGGGCGCTACTGAGGTTCCTAACCGGAGTAGCTACCGGAAGGGAACGGAAGTAGTAGCCGTCTGAACGTATGTGTTGATTGTACGGATTTGCGAGGAATTTGACGCCTCCGGTTTCGTTCAGACCCAGGACGGACTTGTAAATGGACTGTGTGTCTGACATTGGATTTTATTCTATACTGATGGATCTCTGTTAAATATATATCTGTTTGGCGGCGGAGAATTTATTCTCTTGCTTAACGCCCTTCTCTGAGACGTACGAGCTTAGAGGTTATATATCGATGGAAATCAATCGTATGGAGTGGACTGGCTATGTGGCATGCCAAGATGCTGTGATCAAGGCTTCTGTTGCAAAGCGAAGTCTTGTGGATGATGATCAAAGCAAGGTCTACGTGGCCTAGCTTTGTGTATTTCGTAGATTCGCGAACCTCACACCCCGGTATGAGTTAAAAACGGGATACGGACCGCTGGGAGAGCACGACGTTTCTTTCTAGCTATGGTGGTGTCAGTGACTTACCAGCCCTGACATATATATCTACTTTTCACCTTTGTGGTTGTTGGAATGCGAGGCGCCTCGATTATAGGTCTGTAAGGACCGCGAAACGTGTGTTCAGGCATAATTAATCCTCTAACGTAAGTGAGGACCGGCCCAGCCGCATCCAGGGGTTGCCCAGAGTGTGTAGTCCCGAGGCATTTGCTAGAATGTCTCGAAGCGGAGAGGAGCTTGCCCCTTGCCTCGACTCATGACGGAAATCCAATTTCCAATACGAAATAACGAACTTGATTGTAGAACTAGTATGGCGACATAGTAGATGGTAGCTATGCCGCCTATGATTGATATTTATGATACTATTCGTTTTGAAACATATATGCACTAGTAATAATATCAAATGATTTTGCTTTATACGTATCAAGCATATTTGGCCCTTATAAGGTAAAACTCTATCCTCCGGCTTGCGTTGCATTGTATGATGGGACCTGAGTCTTATAATGGCTTCATTCTTTCTAAAAGCATTGCGTTGTTTTAAAAGAATTTACTTTGTTTTAAATGCACTAGCAATCACTGGAGTAAACCCGTTCCGCGAAAGTGGTGTGGTCCTATGATTTGCTATTACTGTTGTTTAACTGTTAAATAGATTCCTCATACCAGTCCCCATGACTGACTCGTTGTTTGTTTCACTTTGCAAACGGGGGTGCCCTTATTTTCACACGGGCAGCCTAGTACACAGGTGACAGGTGGTTTTTGGTTCTGCACTGCTGCATAGAGTGCATTTTTGGCTCATGGCGAGGCTGACTTCACAGAGATGACTTTGACATTTTCCGCCATTACTGTACTTATGTTATGATTCCGCCAATGGCGATGCAGACTGATTTACTTTCCGTATTTCTCACTATATGTATATGTATTCCGCCAACGGCGATGTAGACTGATACCTTTATTATGTCTCACTGCATGTATGTATTCCGCCTCTGGCGATGATGACTGATCACTTTCCTTTTATTTACTAAGTATATCCCACGTTATGCTATTCTGATATCCCTACATGTTGTGATTCCGCTGTCATATCCATGTAAAATTATTTTATTTATTGTTTCTGCTATTATCTGTACTCTGCTATGATGATTAATGTGTTATTTCCCAATGATTATCCTTAATACCGCCCCTCGGATTTTGGGATCGTCACAATTAGTCACTCGCAAGTCACAACATTATAGAACTCGCAAGCCAATATCACTATTAGGCGCGATGGAGTTAGAAAACACAGAAAGTTCTTCAATTGCTAGACGGGATGGCTTGGCCCAAATGCAAGCCCACCAATGTGTAACTACAACAAAAACATAGAACTTTAAAGCAAGATGATCTATATTTTATATCGTTCTCGGGGAAGGGAAAAAAATCTTCTGTCAGGCTGTCAGTCAGTAATACCTATATTTAAAAAATATCCATTTTTTACTAACAAACATTCAACTTTTAATAACACCAAAATGTATTTAAGAAAACATTGGTACCAACCTTCTGTAAATTAACTTAAATGTTACTGTTTTGTTTTAACTTAAATATGAATAATGAACTGAATAATGGTGATGTATGCAGGTCTTCAAAGGCTAATGATATTCTGAAGAGAGTGTATGGAAGTGTTGTGCTTGGTAAATGGAGAAAGTGAGAAACTACATCGGGATGGTAAATGGAGAAAGAGAGTATACAAAAAGCGCGTGCCATCATCACGCGCGGAGTGCGTGCCGTCACAACGCGCGGAGCGCGTGCCATCACCACGCGCAGAGCGCGTGCCGTGACGCTCATTAGAAAATAATAGCGTTTCAAGGCAATACTATAATCATGCGGTCCACTTTGTGGTCCTTTACATCACGATATACAGTTACTCAACCGTTTCCACACATTTCTATTACGTTTTCTCTTTTGCACTGTTTCTCCGCCTTTCTTATTTTTTCCATGTATTTCTTCCCCATTTCCATCCCTAACAGCGTCAATCTTCAACCTTTACTCCACAGATATCCTTCCATCTGTTCACGTCCTATAGCCTTCTCCTCTCCAGATCCACCAACAGAGCCGCTTAGAATTTTGGTATTTTTTTTCAGATCTGCTGCTTAACTTCAGATCGGGTACTCGAATAACCAGACTACCGCGTTCTCGAAGACACAACAGGTTAATTTCTTTACTTCTTACCTCCTTCGTCCCGTTTCTTACTACTTGCTTCGAAACTACCAGATTCCAGCACGTCTACAACAGTATTACCGGTTTTTTCCTTTGGATCTACTCATCTACTTCTGAAGTTCATAGATGCCACTACACAAGCTGTATCACGTGTTGTTTCCTTTGGATCTACTCAGGTATATATTTTCTATTGTTTGGCAGGTTGGAGATCTGTTACATTGCCTATTTCAAGTTTATATATTTACACCGAGTTATATTTTTTGTTGATTGTGTGATATGTTGTTCATTGATTTACCAATTCACCTTATACTTCGCTGCATTGCTACAATTTACATTGATCTAACTTTGTTTACATCCTCTATCAACTGCAGTATAAATCCCAATCACTTACTAAAAGGATCAAACATGTTATATGTATTACTGTTGTGGTTGTTGGTTATTTATATCAAATGTTAATAAAGAATTATATAGCTTCATATCGTGTAAGTTCATTAAACTTCAGCAAATGGAATTAGATAGATTCATATTGCTGCAGTTTACAAGGATTTGACTTTGTTTACATCCTCTTTTACCAAATTTCATTATTGTTTCTTTTATCACTATTTGTGTATATACAGAGTTTTATTTTTTATTGATCGTGTGATATTTTGTTCATTGATTAACCAATGTGTTTGTTTGCATTGTGATCATTTCAGAACAAAACTATGGCACTTCTCCTAGACCCCTTTGTGTATTTTCGTTTGTGAGAAATTGTAGATTTAGTCTTTGGAAGTTACTTATGAAATTTTTATATCATTAGTTCTGTGGGTTTAGTCTTTGGCATGAACTTATGAAATTTTTATTTCGATCTATCATTAAAAAAATTAATTTTCATGGGTTTGATTAACCAATCTAAAATTTTACTATTGTTCTTGAGTATAATATTGAAAGGCTTTCGGCTTGACTGTTTTACCTTATATAGCGTATAGGGATGAGGGATTCAAAATAGTTTGCATCAGAAGGCATCGCTTCAAAACAAACAATGTAAGCATGATTTTTTTTGTGCATGTATTTTCTTTGATTTGTAAGTTCAATATATTAACATGCCAGTGGCATTTGAACTAGAACAACTTGAATTTGAACATGCCAATGGTTGTGTTCTTCTATTTTTTGTTGTGTATTTTTTTCCTTCTGATACAACTCAATACCTGTGCATTTCGATGCCCCTTTCCCTATACCATATGCTGTAATTTGATGCTTTGTTCACTATCTCAACTTAATTAAATAGTAATTGCACTTTTCCCACATGTTGCAGTCTAATGCACTAATCGAGCTCAAGATGCTAAATGAATGGAGGATGCTTGAACAAGATTGCAGGAAAGATCTTGACAGTAGTTATGCGATTGTTTTGAAATTCATTATTCATATAACTTGGTAATCTACCTGCAATATCTAATCCTATGGTTGATTTTTAAAATTTATAGTCTTCTTCAATTGATATCTATAGATAGGAATCCATAGTTTAAAAAAAATAGTTGCAGTGTATATCATCTAAGTCTCTGCCTTTTTTGTTACTTGGCTTTCATTTGTTCATCAATACCGTTTATTCCATAGTGTATATTTTTTATAGTAATTTTTACTCCACTAAACATTTGATTTTGATTCTATCTACAAGATGCTGCACACTGTCATATTATCAGTAATACCGAGCTGTGTATCACTCTTAGGTCCACAACTATCTCCATGTCTCCAAGTATTTATTTTGATCTTTTCAGTGCTCTCCTTTTGTGAAACATAGATTATTGTTGACTTGCTAGAGCAGTGATTGTTTCGACTACTGTTACTTTTGTATTTGTGCTATGATATATAAGATCCTTCTGTTTCGGCTAATGTTAATATTGATTCTATCTACGTTATTTTCGTAAGTAGCACACTAATTTAGATGGGTCTGGAATCATAGAACAACAGGCAGATAGCAACCAGTTCGTACAAGGGAATATTTACCTGATTAAGCTACTATTTTCCGCAACTATATTCTTAATTAACTTCATTTGCATTTCTGTTTAGTCACCAATTCCTAAACAACTGCTTTTACATTTAAAAAATTACTTGTGGTTGATGCTAGCCGTTCGCGTCTGGAAATCTGTAGTATCTCTAAAAAATTAATTCTTTGCGTTTGTCCTTCCTAATTTGATTTTGATTCAAGTTTTTTTTCCTTATCAACTCACGCTTGGAGATCTGTACCATGACTACCATGATATTATTCCTAACTTAATTCAAGGCTTTTTCACCTTTTATAATTTATAACCTTCATTTGTCAGCATTCTATAGCTGACAGTACACCAAGAATTATTCCAACCTAATTTGTATATGATAATGAAGTTTAAAGGTAGTAACTATTGTGCCTTCTGTTTGTAATAAAATTCTTTATTTTAATCATGCTTTATTACTTTTTATTGCCAGTATTTATTGTTTTTAAAAAGAAGGTAATATTGGTTGAACATTTAGGCTTAATTATTTATTATTTGGTTGCTTTTCACACTTTGACTTCACCAGAATAAGGGTATTTAATTATAGACATATAGGTGTGGAATTAATCTCTTAATGTCTTCTTATTTCTAGACAGTTGTATGGTTAAGATAATATCTTAGGTTGTGTGTTTGAGCAGTTTATTAGAATCATGAAGAATATAATATGCTATCTAACTATATTTGTATTTCACATATTTTTCTTATTTTATTTTTTGTTGTAGGTCGATGTATTTTTCTTTGACACAATTATTAAGGATGAGCATATTACGCATTTGACTATGCCTCAAGAATAAGTTACATTTATGGGGCTAATATTACAAATAAAGGTGAATACAAATTAGAAGATATCATATTTTTCCTTTTTAATTTTATTTGGTTCTGTTATCAGCTTCTTAATACCTTATTAAGGCATGGTTGTAGGAATGCTTGGTCAGTAGTTAGACATGCCATATTGTTTATGTGGCAGTTTTCCATTAATTACATGATTAACACTTAATCAAATAACTTTTTCACGTAAATTTCTTAATAACAACCTTATATATATATGCATGGAAATAAATGTACAAGAATAAACTGCAATTATTGATCATAGTTCGTTGCACAAAAGTAGCATTCATTAAAAACAGAAATACATCTTTTTTCAATGTATTTGTTAAATATTTTTCTTTCCTTTTTCAACATAGTTGGGAAGTATCGATCTAGATGATTTGGCTGCAAAGGATATTTCATTAATTGATTTGGTGAACACAATTACTAGCAAACCTTGCAATAGGTTTCCAATGACAAATCCACAATAAACAATTTCAAAATTTATAATAGAATATACAGTTAGACGAAGAAGAATACCCTAGAAATGACCAAATTCATTATTTTCAAGATTGGATTAACAAGTAGGTTCATTGACTAAGGTTGTGCTCAAGCTTTTAATTATATGTAGAAAGATAATTTCTACTTTTATGGCCATTTTTTAATGTTTAAAGCTGTTATATGTTTTATGATACTGAGATATGATTTTCTCCATTTGAATTTTTCATAAGCTAAGCATTATTTTTCCAGTTTCTATGCGTAATACAAATCACTTCTATGGGCACTTATATTTGTTTAGCTTTTTATTAGACAACATAGACTATCATTCTCCAGATGATGTTATTTCTTGAACATGTTATTATCCAATTTCTCTAATGGCCTATGAATCTTTTTTTAAAGGCAATATTTCCTCTAAAAACCAAATTGTCTCATTAATTTAGCAACTTGAATAAATTCCCATGTATCCTAATAATATTTAATAGTTTCCAATACTTTTTGCATAATAATTACAAAGTTGTTTATCTTATGCATCGATTTACCAATCATAACTCATTTTATTATTGTCTACCACTCTTACAAAATTGAATGAAGTCACTTTCCAAATTTCTCCAGAAAATAGTAAAGAAAACAAAAGTAATTTCTTTTTTAGTTTAAGGGAATCAATTTTCTTAGTAATACTTTCTATACCGGTTCATAATTTTTGATAAGATTTCTTGCCTTTTATTGATGTAAAGCACATGGGAACTTACGATTTTATTCATCTTCCCATTGATTTTAAGGTAAGTCTAAAAAAAAGTTTGATTGTTGACTTAATTTAGAAGTAATATTGTATGGTAATATTAACCTTCTTTTTATATTCAGAACAAATGTAATGCACGCAACAATTCGGTTGATCCTAAGCACGTTGTCCCTTCACTCTAGGTTTGCTATTACAGTTCTCTAATTCTATGAAAGCATTCGTTTGTCACTTATAAAATCCGAAAAGCAGAGGAAGGCAGGGATGGAGGGATAGACATTCAATGGTAAGAAGTCAAAGATGTTAACGTTGGAAAAGTAGGGAGCTTCTCTTGCATACACTACAATTCCTGGAAAAGCAGCACTAATTGTTCATTTTCAGAATTCAAGTAGTGTAAAAGGCGTTGTCCTATTATTTTTCATTCAGAAGCCCTAAATACAGAGCAGGTACTAATTTATCCATCATTTCTCTATCACTGTAGTCTGACTTCGTGTCAAAGGTTCTTTAGTGCCATTTTTTCTTTTGTCACAACATAGATAATGAAACACATTTTTAAGGCTGCACAGGTAGACATTTTTAAGGCTGCTATGCATTCTTTTCGAATTGTAGAGTTCAATCTATAAACAAACCTCTTGAAAAAAAATTGCTCCAGAAAACATTACGAAATACAAAAGTATAGCTTTTTTTATGATACCGATAATATTTTGTTTTTACTCCATAAATTTTGTCAATATTTGAATGATTGTCATCGATGGACTACTTACTACTACCTTTATTGACTAAATATAAATATTTAGTTTTATTTTTTTGTTACGCATTTGTATCGATGTACCTGTTTTCAACAGTGACCATAAAGGGTTTTTTTTCATGAGTATTGGTATTTGTTTCAGAATTTTAGACAAAGAAGAATACAACTTCTAGCTGTTTCATGCATATTGGATTTACCTTTTTCTACATAAGGATAACACTAACAGTTGAAGCTTTTTAAATTACCAAAATATTATCATGATATTTTGATTTAAAAAGAAAAATAAAGGATTTGTCATCCACATTTTGGATGATCAAAAATCTATGTGCTTCAAATTATTCTACTTTGTTGATCAAAATGGCAAAAGGATACTTAGCAAAAAAGAAGAAGAATGATGCAGGAATCTTGACTTCTCGGATCATATAACTGAGCATAGGAACAATGAAAAAGATGGAGAAATGCTATTTGATGTCAATGTCAATATGCTCATTTTAGTATGTTTATTCTCTTACCTTCTTCAACTTTTAGATCTCTAAATAAATTTTACATGTTGATTGTTAACGCCGAAAAATTGTTCAGGACATGTTCACAGCTGTGCTGATGCTACATCAATAATCATCGAATGACTAATAGAAAACATGATCAATAATCCACCCATAATGAAGCGCGCTCAAAGTGAGATGGACCATGTAATAGGACAAACTCGCAGGCTTTAGGTGCCCAACCAACTATGTCTACTGTATCTCCGAGCAACATCAAAAGAAGCTGTATGATTGCATGCACCTTACTCACCTTTAAATCTTCCATGTTTTCGTTATACAATTTTGGCTGTGAATTAGGCCGCAAATATGACAAATCTTTGAAATTTATGTTTTATGAATTCATTTAGTAATACTGGGTTTCTCTACATTAGCATACTACAGTCAATGTGCAATATTTCAGATATAATAGTGTTAACAAAGCATGTGGTCAGAGTACTCTGGATACCATATGTTCATAGCAATGAATGTTACTCATGATAAATTTGGTATTATGAAAGGGCATTAGGTACTTTAAGAAGACAGGTAATAATTTAACTGTCTATGATCTTTACCACTGTTTAGACAATTATAGATGTTATTGTACATTTGTAAAGAATTAATTTTAGTATTTTCATTTTGATTTTGATGTCGCTTTGGTATTATTTTGAAATATTTACCATGAATTAAAATTAGGATGATTCTACAAATTTTTATTAATGATTTCTTTTTACAACTTTGTAGTTTGCCGACTGGATTAGTGGGAGAAAAAGCAGGACCATTGGAGCTACCTAAAAATGGAATAAAAAAAAGCAGGACCATCTGAGCTACTCAAAAAATAGATAGCAAGAATAGGAAAGTAAAGCCTACGAAAGCAATACAGTAATCTGATGTTACGTAGGAAAAATAGTTGATAATCAACTTTTTTTTGGGCAAGGCAATCAACTATTATTATTGTTTTTAAACCTAGCAAGAAATATCGTTCCTTATACCCTAATTTGTTTGGCATTTCCATGTTTGCATTTTGCTATTTTCAGGTTTTTGTACGTTTTAACCAGTTAATGTATCACAGATATTACTGCAATATTTTTTTGTATCATAGAAGTTACTGCAATATTTTTTGTGTTAAATGTGCGTTGCATGATAAAATGTATGATCACATTTTCTTATGCAGCAGTAATGTCGGAAAAGTTAGTAGTTTAACGCTTTTCCAGCTTAGGTCACATTTATCTATGCACACATCCATCAGACGTGCCTCCGTATATATAGAGGAGGGTTCCGCTACACCTCTTATTTTGCACGTGAACTCTCCCCCTTAATCTCCACCATCCATTTCCCCACTCATTCTCTCTCTTCCCATTTCAAAATTATTTCTTACTGAGAAGAGAAAGAATGAGTGGGAAAATGGATGGTGGAGATTAAGGGGGAGAGTTCACGTGCAAAATAAGAGGCGTAGCGGAACCCTCCTCATATATATATATATATATATATATATATATATATATATATATATTTCATAGCGACTATTTTAAATTTTAAACTGCACATAACTTTCAATCTACATTATGAAATCCCAGTTTTTCACATTCGTTAGAAAGATATTATTAAACAGATTCAAATATTTCTTGTTTTACTGAAATCTGATTCATTTTGAATTTTGTACATTCAACTAAAATTTAAAATCGAATTTTCAAACTACCACGCCATTTCAGGCTCGTTTTATAATTAAAATATATTTATACGTCCTAACTTCGATTTAATAAAATTTTAAATCGTTATTATTTAAAATAAATCATTTTAGATTCTTAAAATCCATTGAAATAGCTAAAATAGAAAATTTAAATTGGTTTTGAAAATCCGGGTTGTTACAATCTCCCTCACTTAAAATCTTTTCGTCCTCGAAAAGGAACGGAGCTGAAAGTTGTTTAACTAACCAACTCAACTTTCATTCTGACTTTCGTTCTTCAACTTTTCAATTTCTAAGAATTTTCAAATTTCTCAAAAATTTGGCTAACACCAAAAAAATTTGAAAAATTTCGCCATAACCTCCTTTGTACGGGTTGATATTTAAAACCGCAACTAGCCTCACAGGGCCCTCATCAATCCAAAAGAAAAAGAAAAAGCCAATCGGCTTATAAAATCATCAAACCCCAATAAATACAGTAAATATGTACCTATTTGTCGGGCAAACAATTTTATTCCTCTTCTTAGCGCCTATGCTATAACCTGTTCATACATATATATGTACATGTATGCTATTCCAATCAATTTTCAATTCAGTTCTGCTTTGCATTTGATTTGGCTTTACTTATCATTCATTTTCTTATTGGTTTTACTGTTTCAATATTTTTATTGGTTATACAAATAATCACACATCACAACCAGCAATCAATTTGTTGATTAACTTTTAAAATAT
>JASFAX010002760.1:0-44800 GCA_030737875.1 Allium sativum
AAACTCTGGACACAGCTTTAAGCTTCAACCCAGAATCTTGCTTGAAAAGAGAACCTGTAGATAAATACTCGGCTGCCCGTGTGGAAGAGAGGGCACCCGAGTTTGCAAAGGTGGAAACAAACATGGGTCAGTCGTGGGACTGGTGTGAGAATTCTTAAATAACTTAACTCATACTAATAAGGCAAATCCAAAGACCACGCCGCTAACGCGGAACGGGTTGTACCAATGGATTGCCGTGCATAACTACAATGTCAGTATAGATAAATAAAACGTAACACAACGCAATGTCTTTTTGAAAAATGGAACCACCATAAGACTCAGGTCCCAACACACAATGCAACGCACACCAAGAGGATAGAGTTTTACCTTATGGTGGTTAAACATGCTAAATATGCCAAATACGAAACTAATACTATTATTAGTGTATATGAAAGCATTTCAAAATAAATGTATTAATCCTAGGAAGCATAGGTACCATATATTATGCCTCCGTACTAGTAATACAATCAAATTCGTCGGTTCGTATTGGAAATTTGGATTTCCATCATGAGTCCAGGCTAGGGAGGAGCTCCTTACCGATTCGAGACACTCTAGTTAATGCCCCAGGATCCCCCGCAGTGAACCGTTGGAAATGGCAGGGCCGGTCCTCACATACAGCTTAGAGGATTAGTTATTCCTAAGCACACGTTCCCCAGTCCTATAGGACCTATCCGGGGCGCCTCGTTTCATCATCCACATACGTAAAATGACTACTAACTAGAAAGAAACGTGCCACTTTCCCTGCGTTCCCTTCCCCCGTTTTAGACTCTACCGGTTTGTGAGGCTTGTGAGGCTACGTAATACACAAAGCTCTGCTTATTCAAGCGGTGCTTTGATCGTCACCACAAGGTTCTGCTTTTCAACAAGAAACCTTGATCATTGCATCTTAGTATGCCACACTGTCACTCCATACCATACCATTTTTTATCTACCAATACATAAATGGGTGTTAAGTAGAGAATAAATTCTCCACCACCAACATTTATATATTAACAGAAAATCAACAATATGATATATAACGAAGTACGATGTCAGACACACCATCCATTTAAACTTATGCTCTGGGTCTGAACGAAAGTCAATCCGTACAAATCAGCACTACGTCCGGACGGACACCCTCTCAGCCCCTTCAAGGTAGCTACTCCCTTCATGGGCCTCAATAGCATCAACATCCATTCGATGTGAAGATTGTCGGTCTTGTCACCGTCTTCAATCATTCAACTATTCATCGTCGTATTCATTATTCAGAATGGGTTGGACCCGGACTTTCTGAATAACTCGCGTTGATTTAAAAACATAAATTGATAAAATTCAACAAACGCCTCATTCCAATTCCGAATATTTCTTAAAAATATTTAATTTCTTAGGGATAGGTTCCCATAAATTTTATCAAAGATAAATCTTTAATATTTATTCTTTAATCTCTATTTATCCATATTAAACCAAATTAAGGTTTATTCAAACTAATCAGAATTTTACGCTTTACCGAAATTACCAATTTATTAATCCCAATTAGTCTCCGGTAAACTTAATTACCTTTTCCGTTTAAATCTAATTAAAGATTTAATTAACGCTTGGAGTTAAACTGGTGGAACTCCATTACCGTTTATTTCCTTAATTCAATAATTTACTTAATTCCCCTTTTTTAAAATCTTATTAAAGATTTTATTCAAAACCTTATTTAGATTTTACTTTCAAAAATCATTATTAAATGATTATTCAATAGTTAGGGAATTAATGCTATCATAAATCTAGGTTAAAGAATAAATGTTATTTAAAACATAATTCACAATAAACCCAAATTCACATTTCTGTTATTTCCAATTTAATAAATTAAATTAGGAAATTTCGTTCAAATCTTAATTAAAAGATTTATATTCATTTCACTATTCATTGAGGTTTTAAGAATTAATGTTATTCAAACATTAATCAACCAAAATCAATTTGATATTAAATATAAGGCTTTAAATAAAAATTAGAACGACTCAAATTCAATATCAAATTCCAAAACCAACGGCAATCATTTCGGAAATAGCGATAATAAGTATCTTCCAAATTTCCAAAATAATAACCGTTTAATTACGGAAATTAATATTGAAATAATCCGTACTTAATTTCCACTCAAGCCTATTTCAAATATTCATTGAAATTACGTGGTTATGATAAAACCACTTTTACTTCCTGTTATTTATTTAAAAAAATAAATAAATCCCCTTTCCCAAAATATTATTTATTTTGAAATTTAACTCTTTCAATATTCATTTTCAAATGAATAAGATATTTCATACAGGTTAAAATGGCATTATCATTTTAAAACGGACTAAAAAGCCCAACTCGTTATTATATTTCAATTTCATACTGGGCCAGACTGCTCACATTAAACCTACAACTTGTGGATGCTGGATATGCCGGTTGGGTCCGGGCAGACTTATTCCACAGTTGGGCTTAACCTCGAGTCAAAACCCAATTCATATATGTATATTTGGACCTCTCACATTAGGCCCAACATTTATGGCTGCTGGATATGCCGGTTGGGTCCGGGCAGACTTCCACCATAAATGTGACCTAACCTCGTGTCCAAATATAATTATAATTTTTAATTATAAATATTATCCAAGAATATTATTTTAAAATATTTTATATTTTAAAATATCCAACTACTTAATATCATTCCTTACTTGAAATATTCTTTCATATAAAACTTTATTATTCCATTTCAATACATATTAACTTTCCATATTATTATGATATTATAATAATAATTATTTTCAAAACGGTTTTGATTGTGATATTAAAAACTTCCCTTTCAACATTAAAATGTAATCAATTTCCCAATTTAAATGTTAACATAAAACGGTATCTTTTAACTTCAAATCTTCTTATTAAAGTTGGAAGGTAATTTACCCATTTCTAGGATTTGTTTTGTAACTTTCCAAATAAATAAGATTTGATCTTCTCAATTCAATCGTCCATTAATTTCGTTAATTGAGTAATAAATGGAAATTAATTTCCTTCATTCAAAACTGGAATGAAATATGATCAATTCAAAACTTCTTTATCATTTCCTTTTTTAAAAAGCGAATACATCATCCCTTACTTCAATTGCCAATTAATTTCATTTATTGAATAAAAAAAAAGAAATTTATTACATTCATTCAAAAGCTTTTATTCTATACTTTAAAACAGTAAATACACAATTCCTAAATTTAATTACCAATTAATTGCATTAATTGAATATTTATTTATTTCACTCAAAGTTGGAATGAGACCCACTATTTCCATATAAATTAATTATACGGAAAATCAAACATTAATTATATCACAATTTCAAACATCCATCCAAAGTGCATTTCTAATTATTCCAAGGGTGACGTGTATTCAAATGTCAACCCTTAACCCGTGTGGGGTTTCAGCCAACACAATTCACATATTATAAAATAAACTGTGCTTCTGGACGATGTGTAAAAATTTATCGTCCACTCACATAAACAAGCCAAGGTCGCTTGTAAATGGCAGTGTATACAAGTGCATTAAATTATAACATAAATGGTATAACCAATTAACGATGTTCACCTAATAGGTATTAATTACATTCTTTTGATTGGAACCGATTTAGAATAAAACTCCCTTTTGTATCATTTCAATTTAATGTAATCGGTCCATGTTTTAAGTCTTTCCTTTTTAATCCATTCATAGATAAAGAATAAATTTATTCAATTTAATCTTTTTTCCAAAATAAAGAATAACACTTTATCATTCTAGTCCTTTTAAAAGTAAAGAACGCCACTTTCATTCATTTTAGTCCAAACAAATTCCTGTTCACAAAAACCTTATTTTATTTTCAAAATAAAAAAAAAACCAAAACTTTATTTATTAAAAATAAAGATCAAATTTTCATTTTAATCCAAAACAAAATCAAAACTTTATTCTTCAAAAATAAGGATCCAAACTTTATTTTTATAATTATTCGTTTCATTAAAACGACGTTACAGGTCAAGTGTAGTTATAGTGCTGTTTTTCCAAAAATTGAATTACACATAACTCAAGATCTAACCGTTGAAAATTTTCAAACTTGGTATTGGTGGAAAGATTTTTCCAAAGCGGATCCAACGGATCCAGTTTTGGAAAAATCCAACGGTTGGATCTTCCGTTATAGTCATTCAAAGTTTGAAACTCAAAACATGAACTGCACGTGCCTGAAACGTTGAAATTATAATTTATATTGAAAATATAAATTATATAAACAATTCTAAAAACAAATTTTATTTTCTAAAATTCCATGTTAATGAAGATGTTAACTTTATTTTCAGAAAGAATAAGAAAACAAAAATTTGTTCTTTTTGTCCAAAAAAGACAATTTTGCATAAAAGCCCAAATTTTGCCAAAATCGATTAAAATATTATTTTTATCAAAAATCAACATTTTAATTAAAAATTCATTTCCATGCAGTTCAATAAAATAAAATATTTATTTAGTTCAATGATTTTGTATCAAATTCATGTTTTCATGTAAAACATGAAAAAAATGAAATTTTGGTGCAAAATTGCAAATCCAAATAACATTCATTTTTCTGAAACAACAATAAAAATTATAAATTTAAATTTAAATATAAATTCTCAAGAATATAGAAATAAAGAATGAATTTTATTTACACAAGTTTACCCATCAATATTCATTCCACAATCAATGACATTCACAACGTAGACATGAACAGAACTGCCAATAACTACATAAACATCCATCACCAATATCAATCATTCATCACCAATCCATATTCATGTACATACAAACATCAATAACACAAGAAAGATAATTTAATTTCATAAATTATAAAATAAAGAATATCACCAAATTTCATCGAATTTTTGATTAGTGAAGGGAACACCAGCAGTCTTCGTCCTTCTCCTTGGATCGTTCGAAATGAACCCAAAACGCACGCTCAAGTCACCCCCATCGCACGCCCCAAGACCACCGAGTCCACCATCCAACCCGCCACTTCGAAGCCTTGCTCTTGATTATTTGTCTTGATTTCATATTTTAATTTGTGGTAGACTAGGAGGAATTAACGAATTGTTTTTGTGCGTTTTCAGCCATTGAAAATGTAAAGGGCGGCGGCTATGTATTATAGAATAGGGTTTTGTGTTTTGACCGTAAACTTATCCTAACTAGTATATATATGAAAAAAAAACCTTAAGTTTCTTTCCCTAAAGAAGTAATTAACTGAATACATAAATTACACAAAATGGAGAAAGAAAGCTTTTATATTTTCTCTTTAATTTGTATTGATTGATTCATAAATGCTATTAATCAAAATTATTCATGGCATAAATTGATACTGTATTAGCATGTAGGTAAGTGTAATAAGAAGGCATATCACATAAGTAAACGAAATAAATAAAGGACAACATGTAGATTGTTTTAATTGAAAATTTGAATGAAACTTAATTTATGGTATTATAAAGGTGCATCAAATACATCCATTTGTGTGAATATATACACAGTGCTGAGATATGGAAATTTAGTTTTTTTTTTATAATATATATAGCAAATATGTTCATTCCTCAATTATGTGACATAATAGTTAATAATATGCAAGTATGGTTAATTGATAACTCTGTACATATGAATGAATTAGAATCAATTTATAGGAAATTTAATATATGACAAATGGGAAAACTACTAATAAATACAAAAGATAAAACAGTCAAATCTTATAATATATATGTCACGGTATTAAATTCATTAGCCTCCATATATTCAAATTATTCTCATTAGTTTCATTAATACACAATTAAAAGAAACATAATGTGACTACTATTACATAGCATACGGATAAATATGGATTTTAAATCCATACGCTAAAAATCATGTGTTTCCTTAGTTCATGGTTCCATTTTAAATCAATTAATTTTATTAGAATATTCTTTTTAAGATAAATTTAAGTTTTCTATAAACAACGCATTGATTTTAATTAACACATAATTATTCTTAGATAGAAATGTTTCAATCAAGTTAATACAATTAATGGCAATATTACAATTAATGTCAATATTAAATTTAAAATAGACATAATTTATTTCATACATACATTTAATAGGTTCAATGTTAAATCAAATTAATATATATATAAATATAATGTGTATATATAAACTATCCAGTCTAGTGTTACACTTAATTAGGAAAGATAAAAGTGGAAAGGTTTGAATGAACATTTAAAAGAAATAATACTACTTTTTCCATATATTTTTTTCATATCAATATGGAATGCCAATTTTAGCTATAATTTAGCTACTATATGAATGATATACATAGTAACTAATGAAATTATAACAACTGAATTTATTATGCATTATACTGCAATGTTGAGAAACATTGAAATTAAGGAATATATATTCTAACATGTTGGCATACATACAAGGTAGTTATTTGATGGTGCAATTTATGTAAATTTTTAGTTCTCCCTTCCACAAGCTAAACATAAATTTCAAATATTTCATTTATTAGAGATAAATGAAATTTATTAATAATACAATTAGATAAATCAAGGTATCGTCTTGGGCATGTAGCTAAGGGATTGTAGGAATGCAGGAATTATATCATTCGTATTAACCGTAGGATTAAGGAAATAATTTTTTTTTGTCGTTATTATTTAAAATAAATTATTTTAAATATCAAAACTCATTAAAATAACTTAAAGTAAATTTTTAAATTTACCCCATAATTCAGGGTTGTTACAGTCTCCCCCACTTAAAAACTTTTCGTCCTCGAAAAGGAACGAAGCTAAAAGTGTTTAATTATCCTACTCAATTTTTTTTTCTTTAATTGGTTTCGTTTATTTTATTAGTTGATTAACTTTTAAAATATAACTTTTATATATTTAAAAATCATATTTTCTAAAATTAGATTGTATATATTATCAAAAATACGTTAATTATAAATTTGTAACTCTTAACTCATTCTAGGGCATTACTAACCCCATCTCTAATGAGTATTCTTATTGGATATTACTAATCCAATCTCTGATGAGTCTTCTGTTCCGTTCTAATGAGTTGTACCCCAAAGATTTGAGCTAACCTGAGCTCTGATACCAACTGTAAAGACCCGGGATTCGCCCGTCCTTAATCGACCGAAAGATCGACCAAGACCGTTCAAATCCCGAATACTTTAACTTTGGGAATACAACAATCATCAGAACAAAACAGCAAACTTTTATAAACAGTACAAAATGTTTACATCAGAGTACAAAATATCAGAGTACATTGAATTATATTACAGCGGAAGATAACATTAAATTTAAAACATTGCAGCGGAAAGAAATCTAAACTCTGGACACAGCTTTAAGCTTCAACCCAGAATCTTGCTTGAAAAGAGAACCTGTAGATAAATACTCGGCTGCCCGTGTGGAAGAGAGGGCACCCGAGTTTGCAAAGGTGGAAACAAACATGGGTCAGTCGTGGGACTGGTGTGAGAATTCTTAAATAACTTAACTCATACTAATAAGGCAAATCCAAAGACCACGCCGCTAACGCGGAATGGGTTGTACCAATGGATTGCCGTGCATAACTACAATGTCAGTATAGATAAATAAAACGTAACACAACGCAATGTCTTTTTGAAAAATGGAACCACCATAAGACTCAGGTCCCATCACACAATGCAACGCACACCAAGAGGATAGAGTTTTACCTTATGGTGGTTAAACATGCTAAATACGCCAAATACGAAACTAATACTATTATTAGTGTATATGAAAGCATTTCAAAATAAATGTATTAATCCTAGGAAGCATAGGTACCATATATTATGCCTCCGTACTAGTAATACAATCAAATTCGTCGGTTCGTATTGGAAATTTGGATTTCCATCATGAGTCCAGGCTAGGGAGGAGCTCCTTACCGATTCGAGACACTCTAGTTAATGCCCCAGGATCCCCCGTAGTGAACCGTTGGAAATGGCAGGGCCGGTCCTCACATACAGCTTAGAGGATTAGTTATTCCTAAGCACACGTTCCCCGGTCCTATAGGACCTATCCGAGGCGCCTCGTTTCATCATCCACATACGTAAAATGACTACTAACTAGAAAGAAACGTGCCACTTTCCCTGCGTTCCCTTCCCCCGTTTTAGACTCTACCGGTTTGTGAGGCTTGTGAGGCTACGTAATACACAAAGCTCTGCTTATTCAAGCGGTGCTTTGATCGTCACCACAAGGTTCTGCTTTTCAACAAGAAACCTTGATCATTGCATCTTAGTATGCCACACTGTCACTCCATACCATACCATTGTTTATCTACCAATACATAAATGGGTGTTAAGTAGAGAATAAATTCTCCACCACCAACATTTATATATTAACAGAAAATCAACAATATGATATATAACGAAGTACGATGTCAGACACACCATCCATTTAAACTTATGCTCTGGGTCTGAACGAAAGTCAATCCGTACAAATCAGCACTACGTCCGGACGGACACCCTCTCAGCCCCTTCAAGGTAGCTACTCCCTTCATGGGCCTCAATAGCATCAACATCCATTCGATGTGAAGATTGTCGGTCTTGTCACCGTCTTCAATCATTCAACTATTCATCGTCGTATTCATTATTCAGAATGGGTTGGACCCGGACTTTCTGAATAACTCGCGTTGATTTAAAAACATAAATTGATAAAATTCAACCAACGCCTCATTCCAATTCCGAATATTCCTTAAAAATATTTAATTTCTTAGGGATAGGTTCCCATAAATTTTATCAAAGATAAATCTTTAATATTTATTCTTTAATCTCTATTTATCCATATTAAACCAAATTAAGGTTTATTCAAACTAATCAGAATTTTACGCTTTACCGAAATTACCAATTTATTAATCCCAATTAGTCTCCGGTAAACTTAATTACCTTTTCCGTTTAAATCTAATTAAAGATTTAATTAACGCTTGGAGTTAAACTGGTGGAACTCCATTACCGTTTATTTCCTTAATTCAATAATTTACTTAATTCCCCTTTTTTAAAATCTTATTAAAGATTTTATTCAAAACCTTATTTAGATTTTACTTTCAAAAATCATTATTAAATGATTATTCAATAGTTAGGGAATTAATGCTATCATAAATCTAGGTTAAAGAATAAATGTTATTTAAAACATAATTCACAATAAACCCAAATTCACATTTCTGTTATTTCCAATTTAATAAATTAAATTAGGAAATTTCGTTCAAATCTTAATTAAAAGATTTATATTCATTTCACTATTCATTGAGGTTTTAAGAATTAATGTTATTCAAACATTAATCAACCAAAATCAATTTGATATTAAATATAAGGCTTTAAATAAAAATTAGAACGACTCAAATTCAATATCAAATTCCAAAACCAACGGCAATCATTTCGGAAATAGCGATAATAAGTATCTTCCAAATTTCCAAAATAATAACCGTTTAATTACGGAAATTAATATTGAAATAATCCGTACTTAATTTCCACTCAAGCCTATTTCAAATATTCATTGAAATTACGTGGTTATGATAAAACCACTTTTACTTCCTGTTATTTATTTAAAAAAATAAATAAATCCCCTTTCCCAAAATATTATTTATTTTGAAATTTAACTCTTTCAATATTCATTTTCAAATGAATAAGATATTTCATACAGGTTAAAATGGCATTATCATTTTAAAACGGACTAAAAAGCCCAACTCGTTATTATATTTCAATTTCATACTGGGCCAGACTGCTCACATTAAACCTACAACTTGTGGATGCTGGATATGCCGGTTGGGTCCGGGCAGACTTATTCCACAGTTGGGCTTAACCTCGAGTCAAAACCCAATTCATATATGTATATTTGGACCTCTCACATTAGGCCCAACATTTATGGCTGCTGGATATGCCGGTTGGGTCCGGGCAGACTTCCACCATAAACGTGACCTAACCTCGTGTCCAAATATAATTATAATTTTTAATTATAAATATTATCCAAGAATATTATTTTAAAATATTTTATATTTTAAAATATCCAACTACTTAATATCATTCCTTACTTGAAATATTCTTTCATATAAAACTTTATTATTCCATTTCAATACATATTAACTTTCCATATTATTATGATATTATAATAATAATTATTTTCAAAACGGTTTTGATTGTGATATTAAAAACTTCCCTTTCAACATTAAAATGTAATCAATTTCCCAATTTAAATGTTAACATAAAACGGTATCTTTTAACTTCAAATCTTCTTATTAAAGTTGGAAGGTAATTTACCCATTTCTAGGATTTGTTTTGTAACTTTCCAAATAAATAAGATTTGATCTTCTCAATTCAATCGTCCATTAATTTCGTTAATTGAGTAATAAATGGAAATTAATTTCCTTCATTCAAAACTGGAATGAAATATGATCAATTCAAAACTTCTTTATCATTTCCTTTTTTAAAAAGCGAATACATCATCCCTTACTTCAATTGCCAATTAATTTCATTTATTGAATAAAAAAAAAGAAATTTATTACATTCATTCAAAAGCTTTTATTCTATACTTTAAAACAGTAAATACACAATTCCTAAATTTAATTACCAATTAATTGCATTAATTGAATATTTATTTATTTCACTCAAAGTTGGAATGAGACCCACTATTTCCATATAAATTAATTATACGGAAAATCAAACATTAATTATATCACAATTTCAAACATCCATCCAAAGTGCATTTCTAATTATTCCAAGGGTGACGTGTATTCAAATGTCAACCCTTAACCCGTGTGGGGTTTCAGCCAACACAATTCACATATTATAAAATAAACTGTGCTTCTGGACGATGTGTAAAAATTTATCGTCCACTCACATAAACAAGCCAAGGTCGCTTGTAAATGGCAGTGTATACAAGTGCATTAAATTATAACATAAATGGTATAACCAATTAACGATGTTCACCTAATAGGTATTAATTACATTCTTTTGATTGGAACCGATTTAGAAAAAAACTCCCTTTTGTATCATTTCAATTTAATGTAATCGGTCCATGTTTTAAGTCTTTCCTTTTTAATCCATTCATAGATAAAGAATAAATTTATTCAATTTAATCTTTTTTCCAAAATAAAGAATAACACTTTATCATTCTAGTCCTTTTAAAAGTAAAGAACGCCACTTTCATTCATTTTAGTCCAAACAAATTCCTGCTCACAAAAACCTTATTTTATTTTCAAAATAAAAAAAAAACCAAAACTTTATTTATTAAAAATAAAGATCAAATTTTCATTTTAATCCAAAACAAAATAAAAACTTTATTCTTCAAAAATAAGGATCCAAACTTTATTTTTATAATTATTCGTTTCATTAAAACGACGTTACAGGTCAAGTGTAGTTATAGCGCTGTTTTTCCAAAAATTGAATTACACATAACTCAAGATCTAACCGTTGAAAATTTTCAAACTTGGTATTGGTGGAAAGATTTTTCCAAAGCGGATCCAACGGATCCAGTTTTGGAAAAATCCAACGGTTGGATCTTCCGTTATAGTCATTCAAAGTTTGAAACTCAAAACATGAACTGCACGTGCCTGAAACGTTGAAATTATAATTTATATTGAAAATATAAATTATATAAACAATTCTAAAAACAAATTTTATTTTCTAAAATTCCATGTTAATGATGATGTTAACTTTATTTTCAGAAAGAATAAGAAAACAAAAATTTGTTCTTTTTGTCCAAAAAAGACAATTTTGCATAAAAGCCCAAATTTTGCCAAAATCGATTAAAATATTATTTTTATCAAAAATCAACATTTTAATTAAAAATTCATTTCCATGCAGTTCAATAAAATAAAATATTTATTTAGTTCAATGATTTTGTATCAAATTCATGTTTTCATGTAAAACATGAAAAAAATGAAATTTTGGTGCAAAATTGCAAATCCAAATAACATTCATTTTTCTGAAACAACAATAAAAATTATAAATTTAAATTTAAATATAAATTCTCAAGAATATAGAAATAAAGAATGAATTTTATTTACACAATTTTACCCATCAATATTCATTCCACAATCAATGACATTCACAACGTAGACATGAACAGAACTGCCAATAACTACATAAACATCCATCACCAATATCAATCATTCATCACCAATCCATATTCATGTACATACAAACATCAATAACACAAGAAAGATAATTTAATTTCATAAATTATAAAATAAAGAATCTCACCAAATTTCATCGAATTTTTGATTAGTGAAGGGAACACCAGCAGTCTTCGTCCTTCTCCTTGGATCGTTCGAAATGAACCCAAAACGCACGCTCAAGTCACCCCCATCGCACGCCCCAATACCACCGAGTCCACCATCCAACCCGCCACTTCGAAGCCTTGCTCTTGATTATTTGTCTTGATTTCATATTTTAATTTGTGGTAGACTAGGAGGAATTAACGAATTGTTTTTGTGCGTTTTCAGCCATTGAAAATGTAAAGGGCGGCGGCTATGTATTATAGAATAGGGTTTTGTGTTTTGACCGTAAACTTATCCTAACTAGTATATATATGAAAAAAAAAAACCTTAAGTTTCTTTCCCTAAAGAAGTAATTAACTGAATACATAAATTACACAAAATGGAGAAAGAAAGCTTTTATATTTTCTCTTTAATTTGTATTGATTGATTCATAAATGCTATTAATCAAAATTATTCATGGCATAAATTGATACTGTATTAGCATGTAGGTAAGTGTAATAAGAAGGCATATCACATAAGTAAACGAAATAAATAAAGGACAACATGTAGATTGTTTTAATTGAAAATTTGAATGAAACTTAATTTATGGTATTATAAAGGTGCATCAAATACATCCATTTGTGTGAATATATACACAGTGCTGAGATATGGAAATTTAGTTTTTTTTTTTTATAATATATATAGCAAATATGTTCATTCCTCAATTGTGTGACATAATAGTTAATAATATGCAAGTATGGTTAATTGATAACTCTGTACATATGAATGAATTAGAATCAATTTATAGGCAATTTAATATATGACAAATGGGAAAACTACTAATAAATACAAAAGATAAAACAGTCAAATCTTATAATATATATGTCACAGTATTAAATTCATTAGCCTCCATATATTCAAATTATTCTCATTAGTTTCATTAATACACAATTAAAAGAAACATAATGTGACTACTATTACATAGCATACGGATAAATATGGATTTTAAATCCATACGCTAAAAATCATGTGTTTCCTTAGTTCATGGTTCCATTTTAAATCAATTAATTTTATTAGAATATTCTTTTTAAGATAAATTTAAGTTTTCTATAAACAACGCATTGATTTTAATTAACACATAATTATTCTTAGATAGAAATGTTTCAATCAAGTTAATACAATTAATGGCAATATTACAATTAATGTCAATATTAAATTTAAAATAGACATAATTTATTTCATACATACATTTAATAGGTTCAATGTTAAATCAAATTAATATATATATAAATATAATGTGTATATATAAACTATCCAGTCTAGTGTTACACTTAATTAGGAAAGATAAAAGTGGAAAGGTTTGAATGAACATTTAAAAGAAATAATACTACTTTTTCCATATTTTTTTTTCATATCAATATGGAATGCCAATTTTAGCTATAATTTAGCTACTATATGAATGATATACATAGTAACTAATGAAATTAAAACAACTGAATTTATTATGCATTATACTGCAATGTTGAGAAACATTGAAATTAAGGAATATATATTCTAACATGTTGGCATACATACAAGGTAGTTATTTGATGGTGCAATTTATGTAAATTTTTAGTTCTCCCTTCCACAAGCTAAACATAAATTTCAAATATTTCATTTATTAGAGATAAATGAAATTTATTAATAATACAATTAGATAAATCAAGGTATCGTCTTGGGCATGTAGCTAAGGGATTATAGGAATGCAGGAATTATATCATTCGTATTAACCGTAGGATTAAGGAAATAATTTTTTTTTTGTCGTTATTATTTAAAATAAATTATTTTAAATATCAAAACTCATTAAAATAACTTAAAGTAAATTTTTAAATTTACCCCATAATTGAGGGTTGTTACAACTTTATACAATTTTTTTATGTTTTTTTACTTAACAACTTTCTAACTTGATTTGGATAATGTTAAACCACTAAAATTAGAACAATTTTCCTACATGTTTGGCTGCAAAATCGAGATAGTATCGCTATTACCTCGCCAACTCTACTGCAGCTCCTGTATAATCTAGTATTTTTACACTATTCCCACATGAATATTTCACATTATTCTTTCCCCAAATCTATTATATTACACAAAATATTGTGCTAGACCATCTTATATAATAAGTGTCTAAGAAGTTCTTATTGATATAGTTGATCAGATGTATCGATCAGAATCCCTAAAAATAGCTTACTGATAATCCAACATGAAAGATAATCGCCAGTTTTAGTTCATACATGGTTTTTTTATTATTTATTATCACCGATAATCTTGCTTTACTTTAAATAAAAATAGCCCAACACTAATTTTCACCAATTATTCACTTGATTTATAATCACTACTCAATTATTTGCTAACAACATTTGCTTATCAACATTTACCATCCATAAATCTCACTTATAGATTTATTTAATTCTAGCACAGTCAAAATAGTTCACTTGTTTCCTCTACGCAACCCTGATTTATTTCAATACTAGTTCTCTTTAACCTCAACATGAATTTTAATTTTATTAACTTAGATTTAATTCATTTGTCCATACCAACATATTATATTCAATTCAACAATAAACTTAAACATAAAGGATGGGGTTTAAACTTCCGCAAAACTATAAACCCGAAATTTATGCACCGAATGAGTTAGAGGAAGGAAACTCCTCTCAAGATGTACTACAAATGATAAGACACCACTCATGGAAGACTATATAACAAAATACATACCTAAATGTATTTCGAAGATACGATTAACACATCTTGACTGATTAGAATCACAGAATGAGGATAAAAATGAAAGTGATAAAGTAGAAATAAGTGTTATCCTTCTGTACTGTAACACATGTATAGTCTTGGTTCTATTCTATGTTTATTGCATTTTGTTCTGAACTCGGCTCTAATCCCAAAATGTAACGCCCTACCCCGAGACCCACCCTAATAAAAAGCATTACATGACAAGACTATCTATTAGAGTAAAGAATAGGACTAGTTAAGGGTGACTGTCTATAATTTCATATTATACAAATATCGAATATGTCGATTGGTATATAATTTTTTTCTTCCTTCCTTCAAGTGGATCGATGTACTCCATTCATCTAATATAAAAATATGATGGCTAAGGATCATATTCAGAACAATTTACAGCACATCACATATACCAAATCACAGAATAGAAAACATATAGGTGCAATCACAGAATACGACATATACATGTGCTACAAACTTGAATGGTTATATAAAACCGTGAACAAAACAACATCTCTCAAAGAATAGGTACACAAATGACTAACATAGCAACTAGGAAATATCCTTTGGATATATAGTTCAAAATGGATCAACTAATCATGAATTAACAGTAAGCTACAACCTAAAACAACTTGGTCTGACCCAAGTATTACATATACGAATCAGTCTAGTTTACTTATATCAGTAATAATAATAAATGGAATAACGTATCAAATAAACATAGATTCCTTTTCATAAGAAAAGAAACCACAAAATCGCAGATTTACATGAAATACGGAAGCAGTAATTCCTTTCCATGTGAAAGGAATACCATAAACTTAAGATGTTAACTTATATTATACAAGTCTACACAGTTACTAAGCGGGACACATGAGAGAACATGAACACAGGCTTAGATATTACTCTTAGCACGAGTTACCTAAACTCTACCTTTTTGGGGATTAACACAAGAAATCACTTAACAAAAGACGAAAGACTCGAAAAACGTAAATCACAAAATTCACTGAAATAATAGAATTTACAAGAATCACTGAAATCGCATGAATCACTGGGATCATATGAATCATTGGAGCCACAATAATCATTGAAATTAGCATATAAACATAATAGCTCAAAACGATGTATACATATATGTAATAGTAATCATTATGAAAATGGTTAAATCATAAATAACACAATAACATAGAAACAATATGATTTTGGATCTACCCAAAATTGGCAACCATAAGCTATGCCTGCACATACTAACAACATAATGGCTCCAGGCCATAGCTATAGGATTTACCCTAAATTATAACTTTTGGATCTACTCAAAATTACTACATGATTGACCTGACGGTCTTAATACAACATGATTGACCCGAAGGTGCACAAAACAACATAATTGACAAAAGATCTGGTACTGGCTAAAAAACATGAATGTGTCACAAACTCATAGTCCGTAACCTAAGTAATGGTAATTTTAAATCCTATACCACATGTTCTGAATACTGGCTTACTACCCGTTAGTCAGCTCCACACCGAAAACCATAAGAAACACAAGAAATCTCAAGAACACAAGAACAACGACTTCAAATAGATGGGTCTGGGATTAATTAATTTCATATACCATCGCACCACGCTAAAGATTGCATATGGCAACACCAGAGAAGTGATGTAGAATGTGCCAAAAAATGTTTCTATAGGCCAAAAATTATCAATGGCAACACTTTCTTGGTGTTGCGTTTTGCCACGTTGCCTTAGAGTCAAAGGCAAAACTTTGCGACCCTAAGGCAATATCGGTACAGGTGTTGCAACGGGTTCTAAATTTACAAAAATGTGGGGCCTACTAAAATTTGCATCCCGGGTTCACGGAATCATGTTGCGCCACTAAAATCTGTAGCCGGGCTCACGGAATCCTATTGTGGGGCCCACATGCATTAATCTATGACAACACTTTCACCATCCAATGGCAACACTATATCATAGCTACGACAACATTTTACATCATATACTGCAACATTATATCTACTGCAACATAACAGCAATTAATATCACACACTGAAATTAATAAAAAAACTTTTCATTTCAAGTAATTAACCAGTAACACAAGTACTACTTAGTTAACTACAAAATAACAAAACATAGACAATAAATTCAGTTTTACAGAGTACTTATAACACAGCCAGTACTAAATTCATGTTTACAACAAAGTAAAACAGTTTCGAAATATAGTGTGAGCCATCATTGCGTTCAGTCCCTCAGTAGCCTCCAATACCTGTAGTGCCTTCAATATCAAGTCTTTGAACAACTTCATCATTGCCTTGTTCTCCTGCAAAATAAAGCAGTTTCAAAGGTCATGCGCCTTTAGTACAACTATTGAATTTCAGCACAACCAAATTCATGCATGCCTCAGTTACAAATTGATTCAATGCCTCGTTTACATTGCAACACAAAATGAGAGGCATGCATGCCTCAATTGCATTTCAACACAAACTATGGCCGTAGTATAAGTGAGTTTCATTTTAGCACAAAGATATTTCAACACAATCTATGACCTACATACCTCAGTTGCATAACTGCCTAATTGAAGAGACATTCCACGACTCATTCAAGTACAAACTCAACCATTATTTCAATTACAAACTGACACGATCATTACTGATTGAAGAGAAAATAAAATTCTTAAAATTCTGTGGTTAATTACTGAAGCATCAGTCTTGTACACGATCAGTTACATTTTCACATTTCCAAACTTATGTGAAGCCGTGATCATCACACTATGCCATAGCAAGCTGCAAAACACTTAACAAAATAATGTAAGAATTAGACTGATGCTTCAGCAAGCAGAAATTGTAAATTCTGTAGTTCATTACTATAGTTCATTACTAGCAAACCATAAAATTAAGAAAAAATACATACCAGCAAAGTGTGTCTGCATACGATCTCCGATTTGCAGAAGGGCCTTGGACTACAAAAACATGAAATAAAGATGTTTATCTGTCTTATCTGCCTGATTTGAATGTGATAAAACATAAAATTATACCAGAATTTTTTCATCTCCCCGAAATATCAAGAGTACTTTGAAATCATCAACTGGAATTTTGTCCGGCCTACACAAAATGGAGGAATTAATGTTAGAATGACAAGTTACAAAAAGAAGCCATGAATATGATACGTCAATTACCTATAAAATAAAACAGTAACTTCACTAAAAGGTAATCAAGGCAGAAACAACATTTTCTTACTTAAATTTTGTAAAACAGTTACTTGAATAAATATGATACATAGAAATTAAGAAGCATTGTCTTTCACTTTTCTAGGTGAAGGCGGATTCATCTTATTGGGCCATCATCTCTACACCAACGAACATCAAAATCTTGATTTCCCATTCTATAAGCAGACTGGATATCATTCAAATCTTCTAGCATCGACATCTATTCAATTAGATCCATCAGAAGATCCACATTCATTGTTCTGCATATTTCCACAAGAACTTTACTATAATTTTCTAAAATTCCAAAAATAAATTGATGAAAAATACACTGATCTGATCTTTGATTAGCACTAAATTCAGAGAATTGAAACTCTCTTTTCCTTTCAGATTTTGATTGAGAGATATTAATTTAAAGAGTGGGAAGGAGCCATTATTACTTTTTGTGGTTACTTTTTGATGGAGGAGGGAATAGAGAAACAACATACCCACTTTTTCTCATCCGCCAGGAGATTAAAAATTAGTAGATTAGCTAGTCCACCCCTTTTAAGCCCAATACCAACTTAACTACACCAAATAGGATCAATTACCCACTTCTAAACTTCTAATGTATCACTTATTGTAACAACCCGTATTTTTAAGATAATAAAATAAGAATAACTTAATTAAATAATGAGAATTAAGCAAAACGGACTGCGCCATTGTGTCCATCTTGGAATTCTGGTCAAGATAGACACCGGGTTTGCGTAAAATGTACATAATATGAAAAAGTTATTAAGCCTAGAAGTTTGTATACGCATAAGAGAAATATATATATATACAGACAAATTAAAATATAAAATAAAGAATAAAATAAGGATTGCATGTAATAAATACATGCACTAAAAAAAATGTAATGCATGCATTGAAAGAAAAAGTTGATTGCATGCAATGTAAATAGGTTGCATGCACTGATTTGCAAACATATTGCATTAACATTAAAAGAAAAACAAAAGAAAAAGATTCATGCAATGGTTTAATTTAAGTACTGTAACTAACATGAAAAAGAGAAGTAAGGAGGGAACAAGAATTATCATTGTTCTAAGACTTATTAACAAAAGACTTTATAGCTCAATTGTTTAAGGCATTGGATTTGAAACATAGAGGTCGGGGGTTCAAACTTTGGCGGCGACATAATTTTTGTCTTTGTTTAGAGAGGGCCAACTGAACATGCAAATATATGTACGTATACAAATTCAAAATTTGAAAGGATAAGAACGTACATATAAGGAAATAAAGAAAATATATGTATATATATATATGAGAATATATATATATATATACATATATATGCAGAAATATATGTATACAAAAGATAAAATTCAAGATAAGGCTACAGTCAATGAAGTATGGAAAGAATCAAATAACGGTGCAATATCGTTTGAATTTTGAGAATAAAACAAAAGTTGTGCATATATATACACTGGTTGTTAGAGGAATTGTAAACATATAAGAACACCAGAAATTCAAAAGTTCGAAAATCAAATTTCTACGCCAAAACAATTTAAATATTCAAAATTCAAATTTCTACGCCAAAACTGCTTGTGAGACCCAATGCTAACTCAGCACTGCGTGTATGATAAGATTTGGCTCGATTCATCCGCGAATCTGGAATATTTTCTTAACTGGGTTCAATGCTGACTCAGCGTTGCGTGTACGATAAGGTCTTGAGCACCTATATATAAGACCCTAGACCTAACCCTAAACATCATAATTCAACGGCTACGCTGGAGCTCTGCTATGACCCCCCCTCTCTCTTCTCAAATCTATTCTGAAATTAAAATATTAGCCTAGAAGGATTATGAATTCAGATCTGGAGGAGGAAATCAACGTTAATAAAAAGATTATTGAATCGTGAAAGCAAGGTAAACCTCTAAGAACCAATCTATTTAAATTATTTCTCTTTCCCTTCTCTTTTCATGAAATAATAAATGCATGGTCGTTAGGTCGTGAATCAAATTAAAGGGAAAAGGAAAACCATGGATGATAGAGCGGATCAGATCCAAAATTTGGGGAAAGCTTAAAGGTGAGTGGGTTTAAATTATCCCTTGTGAATAATAGCATGTTTATCATTTAATCATTCCCCATGGATATTTATAATGAATGTATTGAAAAAGTTAATTGATGCGATGGATAATTGCGCTAAAATGAAAATTAGGTTCAATCAGTTGAGATGTACACTTATTTGAATGTTTAAGATGAATATTGTTGTATAGATCCATTTTATGAACCTATAAATTAGGATAATTGAGACATTGGGTAAAATATGTACTAATTGAGATCTACATATTATTAATTACAAGTAGAAAGACATGCGACTCATATTGAGAGATTTGGGGGGCATGAATTATGATGGGGTTAATGGCATAACTATGGTGCAAATTAGCATATAAATTGAATTGGAATTATGAATGTGAATTAGAAATTATGCATATAAATTGAATTGGAATTATGAATGTGAATTAGAAATCATGCATATAAATTGAATTGGAATTATGAATGTGAATTAGAAATTATGCATATAAATTGAATTGGAATTATGAATGTGAATGGGAAATTATGCATATAAATTATAGGCATAACTTATTGGTAGAATTATAAGCATAAACTTGAATTGGGGAATAAACATGTATTATGTTTTAAGACTTTAAATTGAAGGCGCAATTTGATACGAACATAAATGATGGAATAGAGATGAATATTCCTAAAACTGAACCGCGCCTAGGCACGAAATTAGATTGCACTTGTGGTAGAAGTCTGTCCGGACCTGACCAGCATATCCAGCAACCACAAGTTGTGAATCTAATGTGAGAGGCCTAGTGCGTACATATGAAACAGTACTAAGACACGAGGTTAGGTTGCATTAGTGGTGGAAGTCTGCCCGGACCCAACCGGCATATCCAGCGGCCACTAATGTTGAACCTAATGTGAGGGGTCTAAGTGCATAAATGAAACAAGTAGTTGTGCTAAGACACGAGGTTAAGTCAACTTGTGGTAGAAGACTACCCGGACTCGCCCGACAAATCCAGCATCCACAAGTGTTGACTTAATATGAGAGGTCTAGTACATATATACACTTATATGAAAATATGTAAATGGCAGGACCGACGAATACCATTAATTGTAATAAATGGAAATAAATGGAAATAAATGAAATTGAATGAAAGATAATTACAATTATAAGGAAAAGGTAACGAATGGGGAATGATAATAACCTATTATAAATAAACTCAAGAAAAGGAAAGATAATAGGTAAACTTGTCCTAGGGACAATTGGGAATTATAACTTATGGAATAAGGTAAGTTATAATGAACAATAGAGGAAAATGAAATAACTTATGTAATAAGGTAAGTTGTACTTAATTGTATATGTGAATTAAATTAAGTAGAACATGTTATTATAACCATAAGAGGGATAATTATTAGATTATGAGAATAACGTGTTGTAGGCTTATCACTGAACTTAAATGGATTAAGTTATAAATTGAATTAATAAGCGAGGGTAACTTGGTAAACTTGAAAAAGAAAGTCAATGTGAATGAGAATAACCAAGTTAAATGAGAAAATTGATGAGGTGGCGCAAGCGTGTAATCAATGGTTAGACGTACGGTCTAGTGACATATAAAACTGAGGCGCTTGGACCAGTCCATACGTTAGAGGATGAATAACCATAAGGGGTTGATCATCAGGGTGTCAAAAGACACAAAGAGGAGTGCATGTCCATCTAGATATTCTTGTATGCTCCAACGGACTGGATTAAGAAGCACATGGCTTCCGGGGACGTAGGGTACTCTTGGTATTCCTCTGTGAGTGGCAGATGATCCGCCTGTACTCACAGAGGGTCTGCATAGGTGAACTAATGAGTATGCCTTGATTGCAATAATAAAGGGCAATCAAAAGACTAAGATGGACCAGCGTGTTTCGGAGAGGCCAGTTAGTGCCCTGTGATAGCAAATCGTCGTCTACCTACCATCTTCAGTCAGTACGTAAAGCGGAAAGGCGGAGAACTCCAAAAGACCACATATTTTTCTATCTAGTTATGGGTGAGGTTGGCCAATAGGTTTGAAGGGCATAGGGGGCCGGGGTTAAGTTCTCATTCTTGATATTCTTGGGTGCCTTTCATTAGTTGAGGGAGGGTCTAGTGGGACCATAGCCACTGTAGAAGCAGACCTTAGCATCTGCAATCGGCAGATATCTAAAAGCTCCCGACCGAGTTCTGTGTTTCTTGATTAGCCCTGCCAAAGGACTCGGGTGCACATATAGAGAACATGTGCAATAGACATCGAGAACGATTGACGATACGCATGTGGGAAAGTCTAGATACACTCATGTCGCTCTGGGTGGTGTATCATAAGACTAGAGGGCATTATTCGAAGATGGAACCTAATTCGATCGAATGGTTCAAAGATGGCAGTACGAACACTTACGTAATATAGAAGTAGTGGTTCTTTAGACATAGTGTTGACTATACAGAAATCCATACGACGTTCGGGCATAGGATTAGGGACTGCTATATTCCTGCGATGATACGGTGGAGACCGTGCGAGTAGGGTACCATGGGGTGTACCTTAGTTGGGGGTAGCTACATATACACTGTATTAGGTTAATCTACTAGGGAGTAGATGGGTGCGACGTGTGTAAGCCTTGAATGCTAATAACACAGATAACCCAATAAATTAGAAAATGTAATTGAACAGTATATGTAGGATTATCCAGAAGTATAATTTAAATCCAGTCACACATGACTTATGTTCTGACCCCTCTCCTCACAACATTCGTAGGTTAGGTTCATGACAGAGACTATATAGCTTTGGATACTAGTTTAGCAGTATTATTATTAAGGTAAAACTATGTTTTAATTACATTATATTTTATTCCTTCCGCTGTGAGATGTTTTCCGAACACTGACATGTTTCATGTCTTTGTCTTTTCTGCAGGATACTAGAGCAAACCAACTCGGTTTTCGATGGATTGGGATTTTTGAAAAAAATTCGGTCCGTAAGAATCCGGTTTGTTACATCTGGTATCAGAGCGAGGTTTAGGATTCCTATATAGATAATGAGTGAGCATATTTTTTTTTTAAAATATATAAATATATTATATATATAAACCTAGATCCATAAAGAAGCCCACTAAGTAGGGAAAGTAAAATATGAAAGAGTTGGGATATCGGCTTTGTACACTAAAGGAATGAACGTAAAAACTTTGGACCCTTAGGTAGTTTGGGTGGAAAGTGTAAAATATGATTGGTATTAGGAAAGATGTATCCCGTATTATAGAAACTGAAATGTTAGTATTTCAAATTATTGGGTTCAGAAGTGAAACCTTATAAATTAGAAAAAGGTTAAAAAGTGGAAAATGGATTAGGATATATATAGTTGAAAGAATTGACTTTGGGAAAGTGTCTAGGAAAGCCTAGTTGAGTTGGAGACCCACTTTGAGTCTAACCCAATAATTAACTTTTAAGAACTTGAAATTATAGAAGTTTTGGCGAAAGAGTTTATGGTGTTTTCAAGTTTTAATCTTAAAAGTATTTTTGATGTTTGAAGAAAATATGTAGAAAAACATATTTGAAAATGTATATTAGGTTTTAAAGTAAAGTGGGGTATACTTTGTAAAATAATGATTTCTTGTTTTAAAGGAATTCTCTCATAAAAAAATGTACGTTATAAAGCATTTATGGCCCACTAGTTTCCCTATTTTAATATATGAAAGGATTAAAAAGTAAAGCATACAAAATGTTGCACTTTGTAAAAGGAAGTTTTGAAATCTCTATTATATTAACAATAAATTTTGTTTATTGTTTTAAAAAGAAATTTTGTTGGGTGGACAAAATAAATTGTAGAGAGTAAGAATAGAGTAGACGTTTGCACCTTGTAGAAAGCAACCAAAATTAACATTATAGGTAGAAATAATGTAACCCGAAAGTTGTCCTTGTCTACACCAGTTTTGTGATTTGAAAAAAATGTTTTGCAATTTTGTTATGACATGTTTTTATGGTTTGGCAAAAGCAAGTTTTAGAAAAGAAAATAAAGTTTTACCACTTTTGATTTTTGGAAGAAAAAAAAAGAGAGACCAAACCATGTTTTAAAAAGGATGGAGTAGGTAAGGATTAGTGTCTAAAAAGAACAAGAAAAATTTTAGGTTGTGAAGTAAATAGCAAGGGTTATCTTGGAGTAGTAGAAAGTTCCCGTGGAATGCATAAGCATTGTGAGGCCTAGGTTTGCTGCTTGAGGAAAAAAGAAAATTGTAGGCTAGAAATGCATAGCAAGGACTAGTAGTGACTACTAGGTGGTGAAGGGAAAGTAAGGGTATAGATCCTATTGGGTGGACTTGTAATTATCAAGGGTAACATAGTCCTAAGATTCTTGGCTCGGAGTAGTAGCTGTGTAGGATGTTGTTTCAGTTGAAAACGGAAAAGATTATTTGAAATATAAATTTAAGTAATTGGATTAAGTCAAATTAGCTAAGAAAGAAAATAGCCTAATCAAATAAAAACAACAAATTCAGTAAAGCAACAAACGTGATGGAAAAAGAAAAAGAAAATCTTAAGAAAAGATGAATAGAAATAAAAATTTTCCAAGATAAGTTGAAAGAGAAAAGAATTTTTCTTATGTGGTTGTGCTTGGATAGGAAAGTAGGAGGTTTTTTTTATAGATTAGTTATGTAAAAATCCAAGTGTAATTAAAAAAAAGGTACATAAAAGAAAAACGGAAAATGTATGTTCTTCCGTTTTATACCTTTTTGTAACATAAGAAATCAAATTTAGAAAATAAGATTTTTCTAAATTTCGAAATTTAATGAAGGTTGGTAGGGTTTTGGATGCAACAATTGAATGAACTACGCTCTTATTCAGTAAGAGTATGGGAAAATTTGGATGAAAAAGGTGTTTTAATTCTCAAAATATTGCATTCATATAGAACTGTCAATATATTTAGGATGCGAGCATCACATTTTAAATGGATTTTTGAAAAATTTGCATACATATATGAGGTACCGCTTAGGAATACATGTATTATTGTGATGTATTGCACTATGCACATGTGCAAAATGGTTGCAAAAATTGGATGGACACATGATGGATGTATATTATGCGAGGGGTTAATTGATTTTACCTTTATTAAATTTCGGGGACGAAATTTCCTAAGGGCGTATGAATGTAACAACCCGTATTTTTAAGATAATAAAATAAGAATAACTTAATTGAATAATGAGAATTAAGCAAAACGGACTGCGCCATTGTGTTCGTCTCGGAATTTTGGTCAAGATAGACACTTGGTTTGCGTAAAACGTACATAATATGAAGAAGTTAGTAAGCCTAGAAGTTTGTTACGCACAAGAGAAATATATATATACAAACAAATTAAAATATAAAATAAAGAATAAAATAAGGATTACATGTAATAAATACATGCATTGAGAAAAAAAAATGTAATGCATACATTGAAAGAAAGAAAGGATTGATTGCATGCAATGTAAATATGTTGCATGCACTGATTTGCAAACATATTGCATTAACATTAAAAGAAAAACAAAAAGAAAAGAAAAAGATTCATGCAACGGTTTAATTTAAGTATTGTAACTAACATGAAAAAAGAAGTAAGGAGAGAACAATAATTATCATTGTTCTAAGGCTTATTAACAAAAGACTTTATAGCTCAATTGGTTAAGACATTGGATTTGTAACATAGAGGTCGGGGGTTCAAACCTTGGCGGTGGCATAATTTTTATCTTTGATTTAGAGAGGGCCAACTGAACATGCTAATATATGTATGTATACAAATTCAAAATTTGAAAGGATAAGAACGTACATATAAGGAAATAAAGAAAATATATGTATATATATGAGAATATATATATATATATATATATATATATATGCAGGAATATATGTATACGAAAGATAAAATTCAAGATAAGGCTACAGTCAATGAAATATGGCAAGAATCAAATAACAGTGCAACATCGTTTGAATTTTGAAAATAAAACGAAAGTTGTACGTATATATATACGCGTAAAATGGTCGTTAGAGGAATTGTATACATATAAGAATATTTCATTTGAATAAAACAGTTAAATAAATTCTAGAAATTCAAAAGTTCGAAAATCAAATTTCTACGCCAAAACAATTTAAACATTCGAAATTCAAATTTCTACGCCAAAACTGCTTGTGGGACCCAATGATGACTCATCACTGCGTGTACGATAAGATTTGGCTAGATTCATCCGCGAACCTGGACTATTTTCTTAACTGGGTTCAATGCTGACTCAGCGCTGCATGTATGATAAGATCTTGAGCACCTATAAATAAGACCATAGACCTAACCCTAAACATCATAATTCAGCGGCTATTCTGGAGCTCTGCCATGACTCCCTCCCTCTCTCTTCTCAAATCTATTCTAAAATTAAAATATTTGCCTAGGAGGATTATGAATTCAGATCTGGAAGAGGAAATCAACGTTAATAAAAAGATTATTGAATCGTGAAAGCAAGGTAAACCTCTAAGAACCAATCTATTTAAATTATTTCTCTTTCCCTTCTCTTTTCATGAAATTATAAATGCATGGTCGTTAGGTCGTGAATCAAATTAAAGGGAAAAGGAAAACCATGGATGATAGAACGGATCAGATCCAAAATTTGGGGAAAGCTTAAAGGTGAGTGGGTTTAAATTATCCCTTGTGAATAATAGTATGTTTATCATTTAATCGTTCCCCATGGATATTTATAATGAATGTATTGAAAAAGTTAATTGATGCGATGGATAATTGCGCTAAAATGAAAATTAGGTTCAATCAGTTGAGATGTACATTTATTTTAATGTTTAAGATGAATACTGTTGTATAGATCCATTTTATGAACCTATAATTAGGATAATTTAGACATTGGGTAAAAGATGTACTAATTGAGATCTACATATTATTAATTACATGTAGAAAGACATGCGACTCATATTGAGAGATTTGGGGGCATAAATTATGATGGGGTTAATGGCATAACTATGGTGCAAATTATGCATATAAATTGAATTGGAATTATGAATTAGAAATTATGCATATAAATTGAATTGGAATTGTGAATTTGAATTAGAAATTATGCAAATAAATTGAATTGGAATTATGAATGTGAATTGGAAATTATGCATATAAATTATAGGCATAACTTATTGGTAGAATTATAAGCATAAACTTGAATTGGGGAATAAACATGTATTATGTTTTAAGACTTTAAATTGAAGGCGTAATTTGATATGAACATAAATGATGGAATAGAGATGAATATGCCTAAAACTGAACCGCGCTTAGGCACGAGGTTAGATTGCACTTGTGGTAGAAGTCTGCCTGGACCCGACCGGCATATCTAACAACTACAAGTTGTGAATCTAACGTGAGAGGCCTAGTGCGTATATATGAAACGGTACTAAGACATGAGGTTATGTTGCATTAGTGGTGGAAGTCTTCCCGGTCCCAACCGGCATATCCAGCGGCCACTAATGTTGAACCTAATGTGAGGGGTCTAAGTGCATAAATGAAACAAGTAGTTGTGCTAAGACACGAGGTTAAGTCAACTTGTGGTAGAAGACTACCCGGACCCACCCGGCAAATCCAGCATCCACAAATGTTGACAAAATGTGATAGGTCTACTACATATATATGCACATATATAAAAATATGTAAATGGCAGGACCGACGAGTACCATTAATTGTAATAAATGGAAATAAACGAAATTGAATGAAAGATAGTTACAACTGTAAGGAAAAGGGAATGAATGGGGAATGGCAATAACCTATTATGAATAAACTCAAGAAAAGGAAAGATAATAGGTAAAATTGTCCTAGGGACAAGTGGGAATTATAACTTATGGAATAAGGTAAATTATAATGAACGACAGAGGAAAATGAAATAACTAAACTTATGTAATAAAGTAAGTTGTACTTAATTGTATATGTGAATTAAATTAAGTAGAACATGTTATTATAACCATAAGAGGGATAATTATTAGATTATGAGAATAACATGTTGTAGGCTTATCAATGAACTTAAATGGATTAAGTTATAAATTGAATTAATAAGCGAGGGTAACTTGGTAAACTTGAAAAAGAAAGTCAATGCGAATGAGAATAACCAAGTTAAATGAGAAAATTGATGAGGTGGCGCAAGCGCGTAATTAATGGTTAGACGTAGGGTCTAATGACATATAAAACTGAGGCGCTTGGACCAGTCCATACGTTAGAGGATGAATAACCATAAGTGGTAGATCATCGGGGTGTCAAAAGAAACAAAGAGGAGCGCATGTCCATCTAGATATCCTTGTAGGCTCCAACGGACTGGGTTAAGAAGCACACGGCTTCCGAGGAGTAGGGTACTCTTTGTATTCCTCTGTGAGTGGTAGATGATCCGCCTATACTCACAGAGGTTAGGTTTGAGTAGGTGAACCAATGAGTATGCCTTGATTGCAATAATTAGGGGCAATCAAAAGACTAAGATGGACCAGCTTGATTCGGCGAGACCAGTTAGTGCCCTGTGATAGCAAATCGTCGTATACCTACCATCTTGTAACGACCTAGAAAATCTGAACCAATTTAAAATTTTTAAATTGGCTAAAATAATGGATTTTAAATATTTAAAATAAATATTTTAAATAATGGCAATGAAAAGTGAGTTGAATCGACAATTGAAAACGAATATAATTAATTATAATTATAAACAAGGCTTGAAAAGGCGCTGTAGTTTAAAAAATTGAATTCAAACTTTGTCGGACTGTACCAGGTGCAAAACAAAACGGATTTTAGCGAAACCAAAAATATTTAAATCTGTTAGTGAATACCTTTCTAATGAATCTGAAAAATCGAATTTTCATAGCGGAAAGCAAAAGTTATGGCCGAATGAATTTACAAAAAGGTCGCTATGGAATTTATATAGCCCGTGAAATTGGCCATTTTGCATACGACCTCGGAATTCGACGAAACCACTTTTGTTGGATCCGGGATGTGAAGTTATCGCTAGGTTTCAAATTTCATAATTTTTGAAGCTAGTATGTGAGCGTGGCAAAGGAAAATTGGTTTTGGTCAATTACAGTTAAATTGGATCGACCAGAAATGGGCCTTTTTGCAAACGGTCTCAGAATTCAACGAAACTAGTTTTGTTGGGACCGTATCGTCAAAACATAGCTAGATTTATTTTTCTGGAATTTTTCGAATCAGTTTATGGCCCTGGCAAATTGAAATGTACGTTCAAATTAAATATTGAATGTTTTATATTTTAATTTGAAGGAAAACTGGCTAAAACAGTCGAATGGGCCTACGAAACATATCCCATTGTGTTAGGAATGAGGGTAGAACGCTAGGGACGACAGTCGTTGGGTTTGGATTGGGGTTCGCAAGAGCAAGGGGGTATTTTCGGATTTTTAAATTTTATAAAAAAAAAAGAAGAGAAAAACCCCATTCGCCCACGTCAGCCCCCCCTGCGTCTTCTCTCTCCCCGATTGCGATACACGGCGGTAGGAGCTCCGTTCTTCTCCCCTACTTTCTGGCGAAACCCCTCATCAAAAACTACCACTCCTTTGCAACTTTTGTAGCTCGTTTCCTCCTCTTCAAATCAAGACAAGCCCCATTGTCTATTGTGCACCCTGTCGCGAGGATTCTCGCCCCGAAGTTCGCTAGTTCCGCTCCATTTTCCGACCGCGATTGGAGCTCGAGCTCCATCATTTTCCTGGCGCAGAGGCGCCTCTCGAAGCCCGTCATCGTGGTGCAGTTGGATCTCGACGTAGTGTAGCGAATTGGATTTTAATTCGAACCCTAATTTTGAAGAATCAAGGAAGGTAAACGGCTTGATTTTTCTGAATTAAAGATGACACTTTTAAGTGTTGCAAACCTTGTAAAAATCATATCTTTTTCGTTTCTTAACGAAATTCGATGAAATAGGAAACATCGTGACCGTGTGGACGTCTTCTAAATTTTAGAAGAGACCGCATATTTTTCTGAGCCTTCTGCTATTTTTGGTGGAGTGGAACCCAATGTGAGATTTCTAATTTATAAACGATATGGAAAACGACGATGTATAAATTATATAGTCGATGTATGAGTTATATAAGCGTTGTACACCTCGTGTATAAGCGTTGTATAAGTTGTATGTTCGATGTATAAGTTATATATGCGTTGTAAAAATTATATATGTGTTGAAATAAAAGTGAATTGCTATATATGTGTGTGTGTATATATATATATATATATATATATATATATATATATATATATATATATACGCCCCTCGTCCACAAACCATGGACGATATTTATTGGTTGTGATTGGTGTGAGAATTGATTGATATCGAATGGTTGTTTGGGATTGTTTGTGGTTGATATTGATTGATTGTGGTTGAAAAATACCCGTTTGTGGTTGAGAAATATTTGGTTGAAACCACATAGGATTAGTTTGTGGAAATGAAATGAATATATACATGCCGCCTGCGTGCGAACTAGATGCATGATCCCCATTGTCAAAAACCGCGAGGTTTTAAGGTAGAGCGAGGAGCCGTACTAGGGACGGTCCCGGTTTTAACTACCCTGCCGTTATGCTGCCGAAATTTTCTGAAATATACATGTGTTAGAATAATTTTCATTCGTTGAAATAAATTACATATGTTGAGAGAATATTCATGTGTTGAGTTGCAATTCATTCGTTGAGTTGAAATTCATGTGTTGAATATTATTTGAATTTAAACAAATAGTTTTAGCGATAAAAATCACATTTTTATATATATACAAACTATAGAGAATATTCATGTGTTGAGTTGCAATTCATTCGTTGAGTTGAAATTCATGTGTTGAATATTATTTGAATTTAAACAAATAGTTTTAGCGATAAAAATCACATTTTTATATATATACAAACTATAGAGAATATTCATGTGTTGAGTTGCAATTCATTCGTTGAGTTGAAATTCATGTGTTGAATATTATTTGAATTTAAACAAATAGTTTTAGCGATAAAAATCACATTTTTATATATATACAAACTATAGAGAATATTCATGTGTTGAGTTGCAATTCATTCGTTGAGTTGAAATTCATGTGTTGAATATTATTTGAATTTAAACAAATAGTTTTAGCGATAAAAATCACATTTTTATATATATACAAACTATAGAGAATATTCATGTGTTGAGTTGCAATTCATTCGTTGAGTTGAAATTCATGTTTTGAATATTATTTGAATTTAAACAAATAGTTTTAGCGATAAAAATCACATTTTTATATATATACAAACTATAGAGAATATTCATATGTTGAATTGAAATTCGTTCGTCGATTTGAAATTCATGTGTTAAATGTTATCGTATTTTAAAATAAAGTGAATAGACAATAAAAACTACATTTTTATTGTGAATATGAAGTGTTAAAAACATTCACATGTTGAATAAATATTTTTGATGATAAAAATATTTCTTTTATCATGTATACGCTTTGATAAAAATACACACGTGTTGAAATAAATAATAGTTTGCTAGAAATATTATTATTGGCTTTGTTCTGCATATATATACATGTGTTGAACAGGAAAAATGGATTAGCTGTAGAGTAAAGAAATTATTTGCGTGCCCGACAAATAGGTAAGCCTTGATGAGTTGGCTGCGCAATTTTATTGTTATATCAACTCCTGTGAATGCCATTGGATGCGGAGTGCTGGTTATTCTGTGTGAAATAATAAATATCGCCATAGGATAGTAACAATTAAATTTGAACTACGCTACATGGCATACTTCTTGACGATAAGCATACTTCATCATATTCCACATAAGCAATTGGAGCTTGTGCGACGAGGTGGAAGATTTACCATACGAGCGAGAGGCTTGTATGGCGATGATTATATACTACAGGTTGAACTGATGACTGATATGGACTCTATAAAATATAACGATAAATTGCCAGATTAATAAAAACCCCACACGGGTCTGGAGTTGACAATAACCACGTCTCTCTAGTTATTAGATACGGCACATGGACTATTTATTTCCACACGGAAACGGGGTGACGAGAATTTATTCTCTGGAGTGATTATCTATACATGCTCCCCCGTTAACACCAGAATATATCACTATAAATATGTGAATGCTTTTTAAGATTTATTGGGTACCTAACACGGCCCAATAAATTTCCAAACCCCTCCCCGTACAAAGGAGGTTATGGCGAAATTTTTCGAAATATTAAGGCGTTAGTGAAATATTTGAAGTGAAAACGAAGTTGAAAACATAGAATGAACTATAGTTGGGATTATAGAATGAACTATATATATATATATATATATATATATATATATATAATTAAAAGGAATCGAAGTCGTGCAGTTCGCGTTTCGGAATCATAATTTGAAACGATTAGTACGAGAAATCCGACCATCGGATTTTCCCGAAACCGCAACCGTTGGGTCCGCCTTGCAAATATCTTTCCAACGGCACTAACTTTGTAAAAATCCAACGGTTGGATTGTCTGGAGTGTTTAATTCAAATCTGAAGAAAAACAGCGCCAAAAACGATTATATTTATATATATATATATATATAATTATATTTAATCGAATAGCGAAGCTGCAGTTCGTATTTTGAAATCGAAACTTCAAACGATTGTACCGGGAGATCCGACCATCGGATTTTCCCGAAACTGGAACCGTTGGATTCGTTTTGAAAAGACCTTTCTAATGATGTAAATTTTGTGAAGATCCAACGGTTAGATTTTCAGATATGTGTAAATCAAATCTGAAGAAAAACAGCGCCACGGCTGCGTTATGGCCCGAAGCGTCGTTTTGAATAAATTGGCTATTTTAAAAATAAATAAAAATAGCGATAAATCGTTATAAAATATCATAAACAATATGGAATGGAAATAAACTGAATTTTCTCGATTTATGTGGTATTTGATGGTTGAATGTGTTTGGTGTGAAAATCATATTGAAGAACAAAATTGGTGTTGTCGAATGATTTAACCATTGAAGTAAATTGATTTGAAATTCTAATTACGTGAATTATTTGAAAAGGCCGAGTTAATTCTCATTTCAAATAATTGACTGACGATTGAAAGTCGAAGATGAAGACGGTGGTCGAAGACCGGAGATCTTCACCTCGTTTGGATGGTAACCGAGGTCCTGATTGGGAGGCATCCCGAAATATGGATAATGATTGGTGATCGTCCAGATGTACGTGGTGATCGATGGGTTTGCGAGGTATTTAGTGCCTCCGGTTTCGTTCAGACCCAGAACGGACTTGTAAATGGACTGTGTGTCTGACATTGGATTTTATTCTGTGTTGATTGATCTCTGTTAAATATACATCTGTTTGGCGGCGGAGAATTTATTCTTTTGCTTAACGCCCTTCTCTGAGACGCACGAGCTCAGAGGTTGTATATCGATGGACATCAGTCGCATGGCATGAATTGCTTGTGTGGCATGCTAAGATGCAATGATCAGGGCTTCTGTTGAAAAGCAAAGTCTTGTGGTGATGATCAAAGCACCGCCTGTGTGGCGTAGCTTTGTGTATAACGTGAAATCGCAAGCGTCACACCCCGGTATGAACCAGAAACGGGAGAAGGACCTCAGGGAGGGCATGCATTTCTTTCTACCTAGGGTGGTGTCAGTGACCTACCAGCCCTGACATTTATATACTTTTCACCTATGTGGTTGTTGCTGTTGCGAGGCGCCTCGGTTTGATCGGACGATCCGGGTCCGATGGAGTCATTCGTTGGCTCATTTATGCCCCAATGGGCGGGGAAACGTATTGTTCAGGCATAATAATCCACATCGGTGGACCGGGCCTGACGATCTAAAGGGTTGATGCGTTCTGATCCTGTGGCTCGGGCTAGAGAGTCACGAATTCGGTAAGGACTATCTTTTGCCTTGGTTCATGACGGAAATCCAATTTCCAAATACGTGATTGTGCGGTTTTGATTGTATACCTATATATGGCGACATAGTGGTATGGGGCATTAATGCCGTCTATGATTGATAGTTATGATTTGAAATTGTTTTCAAAACATATAAACACTAGTAGTAATATAAAATGCCTTTGTTTTCTTCGTATCAAGCATATTTTGGCCGTTATAAGGAATAAACTCTATCCTCCGGTTTGCGTTGCATTGTGTGATGGGAACTGAGTCTTATAATGGCTTCATTTTTATAAAAAGCATAGCGATGTTTAAAAGGAAGATTTGTTTTAAAGCACTGGCAATCCAATGGAGTAAACCCGTTCCACGAAAGTGGCGTGGTCCTGTGATTGGCCATATTATATATGTGTTGAGTAGATTTCTCATACCAGTCCCATGACTGACTCGTAGTTTGTTTCACTTTCAAACTCGGGTGCCCCTTTTTCTACACGGGCAGCCTTGTATTCAGGTTTAGCTGGTTCTTTCTGGATAGCCGGAGATGAAGATGGATTCTATCATTTATCTCTTTTTATGCTGTTCAGCTCCTATTGTACATATTATGTTTGTTTTCCGCTGTAGACATTTATGTATAGCTGAACTGTATTTGTACTAAGTAAGATCCTGTATACTGTGCAACTCTGATGATTACTTTTATCCAGTATATTCTATTGTTCATTATCTGGTGTATTTATTTAATTATGTTCTGCTGTTATCTGTTTCTGTGTTATATTCCATGGATAACCCTTGTCTCGGTCAGTACGGGATTTGGGGTTGTCTCAACGTGGTATCAGAGCTTTGGTTAAGCTTAGTTCTGGAATATAACATTTGAACGAACTCGTCAGAAATAGAACCAGTAGTGTTATAGGATGGGCAACTCAATACAGATAGGATCAGTAATATCCTATTATGAGTAAAGTAGAATGAAATTACACCTTGATAGACACATTTACATTTGAAGTATGTGTTTCTATATTTTAAAATACCTTTTCTGTGACCTGACACTTGATCTGCCATTTGCAGAAGTACTAGAAAATGAGTGTCAGAAACAGAAGGAATACAGAACCGGATATTGAGGCCCTATTAATCAAATATCGAAATATGGGTGGAATATCGTTCTCTGGTGAAGAATCTATTATGAAGACACAGGCTTGGATTCGTTCGGCTGAAAAGATCTTTGACGGTTTAAAGCTGAGGGATGACCAGAAAAGATTACTGGCCACCTGGGCACTCAAAGATGAAGCTTTGTTCTGGTGGGATTCAGTTATGGAGAATAATCCAGAAGGTGATATCACCTGGGATAGATTCAAAGTGATTTTCCTAGAAAGATTTACTCCTCCAGAAGCGACGGAGCGATTATGTGACGAATTTTCTTATCTGATACAAGGGGATATGACCATCCCAGAATATCATAAGAAATTCAATGAACTTTCTCACTTTGCTCCTCATCTGATCAAAGACCCAAAGAGGAAAAATCTGAGATTTATTCACGGACTTCAAAGAAAATATCAGAATAGTGTGATGAGGAATGTGAAGCTTCCTTTCTCAGAAATGATTTATATGGCTTATCAGTATGAAGATCTCCATAGGAAAGGCATGTTGCGAGATGAAGAAGAAGTCAGTTCTAGCGATAAGGTTGAATCAGAAACTGATCGTCTTGAGGCCAGTACAATGTTTGAGGTCAGTAAGAAGCCCAGTGCCAAGAGGAAAAGGGCCAAATCTGAGAAGAAACCAGTAACGACAACTGTATGCTCTAACTGCAATAAGCAAGGACATCTCTCGATAAGTTGCAGATCTCTAAAGAAACGAATCAAGAGTGGATCTAAATCAGAGAAGAATTTCCAAGAGAAAAGAGGTTGCAGTAAATGCAGGCAGACTGGTCATCTTGCAAAGGATTGCTGTCTCTTAAAGAAGCCTGAAGTAGTTCAAGTGAATGAAGTAGCAGAAACTTCTGATCCCTCAACAAGTCAAGAAAGGGCTGATGTCTTAGAAGGAACGCTTACTGTCAAAAACATTGCAGTCAAAGTACTGTTTGACACAGGCGTGTCACGAAGCTTCATTTTGAAAGATGCAGCTAAGAAACTGGATTTGAATTTGAAAAAGCTCAAGGAACCAATGACTGTCCAGAATCTTGTTGGTGGTTCCATTGATCTCAGTTGGATTTGTGGAGTACCGGTTTCTTTCTCTCGTTATCGGTTTCCTACCATCGCAGTCGTTATGGATTTTAAAGAGTTTGATCTTATCTTGGGGTTAGACTGGTTGACCAAATATGAAGCTGAAGTTAAATGCGCCGACAGAGTCGTAAAGGCGAAGATTAAATCAGGTGATTATATAACTATTCCCTGTGAAGGTCAGAATCCTAATAGAAAAGACTTTTGGGTAGCTTTGAATGTTTCTCCAGCCCAAATAGAAAATGTCCCTGAAATCACAGAGAATATTCCCGACCTAGTGAAAGATATTCCTGTCGTCGAGAACTATGCGGATGTGTTCGAAGAAGTTGTTCGCTTACCTCCGCAGAGAGAAATAGATTTCAAGATCGCTTTGATTCCCAATGCAAGGCCGGTAGTTCACGCTATTCGAAGAATGTCCTTGAAAGAGAAAGAGGAATTAGACAATCAAACACGACAGCTGGTATGGAAGGGTATGATCAGGCCTAGTTTCTCTGATTGGGGAGCAGCAGTGGTGTTTGTCCCAAAATCTGACGGTACTCTACGTCTATATGTGGATTATCGTGATCTGAACAAGAAGACAATAAAGAACAAATATCCATTGCCGCGGATTGATGATTTGTTGGATCGATTAAATGGAGCACAAGTATTTTCACGAATGGACCTAGCTACAGGTTTCCATCAACTTCGAATTGCCGAAGAGTGTGTTCCAATGACAGCATTCATAGGTCCCGACTTATTCTACGAGTGGTTAGTAATGCCGTGCGGCTTATGTAATGCTCCAACTTACTTTGTCGATCTGATGAACAGAGTATTCAGAGGAGTCTTGAATAAATTTGTTCTGGTTTTTATTGACGATATTCTAATCTTCTCTAAATCAAAGGTCGAACATGAAAAGCATTTGGAACAGGTTCTAGAAATTCAGAGAAAGAATGTATTAAACGCAAAGTTTTCCAAATGTATATTCTGGCAAGATGAAGTAAAATTTCTAGGCCACGTCGTATCGAAAGAAGGAATCGCTGTGGATCCAAGCAAAATCACGGCTATTCAGAATTGGAAATAGCCCAGCACCCCCACTGAAGTCCGCAGTTTTCTCGGATTGGCTAGCTATTATTGGAAGTTCGTTAAAGACTTTTCGAAAATATCTGGTCACTTAACGAAGCTTACAAAGAAGCATTCTAAATTCAAATGGACTCCAGAAAGTGAGGAGGCTTTCGAAGAGCTAAAGTTGAGATTAACAACTGCTCCAGTGTTAACCATCATCGATGGCAACCAGGATTTAAAAGTCTGGACTGATGCTTCTAGAGAAGGCCTTGGGGCAGTGTTAATGCAAAGGGGCCAAGTGATTGCTTATGCTAGCCGTCAACTGAAGCCGCACGAGAAAAACTACGTAACTCATGATCTTGAGTTATTGGCTATAGTATTTGCCTTGAAAATTTGGAGGCACTATCTTCTGGGTGAGAGATTCGAGCTGTTTACAGATCATCAGTCGTTAAAGTATCTGTTCACTCAGAAAGACCTGAATTTAAGGCAGCAACGTTGGCTGGAGTTTCTTGCAGCATATGACTTTGAAATTATATATACTCCAGGAAAAGCCAATGTCGTGGCCGATGCGCTGAGCCGAAAGAATGTAATGATCGCCAGCTTTATTATCACGACTTCCTTGATTGACAAAATATCAATTCTGAAGAAGGAGGATAACTTTATTAAGGATATGATCAAAAGGATTCAGAAAGGCGAACCCTCGTGTTTTCAAATAGATAACGATGAGACCTTGAGGTTGAAAGGAAGGATTTGTGTTCCCGACATCCCAGAGTTAAAAAGGGAAGTACTGGATGAATGCCACAAGTCAAAGCTGAGTATCCATCCTGGTGTGGCCAAAATGTACAACGATCTCAAGCGAACATTCTGGTGGAAGGCTATGAAAAGGGACGTTTCAATATACGTTAGCCGATGCCCTACTTGCCAACTAGTCAAGAGCGACCAACAGAAATTGGCTGGATTGTTACAACCGCTAGAAGTTCCTGGTTGGAAGTGGGAACATATTTCTATGGATTTCATCGATGGTCTGCCCAGAACCAGAAAAGGAAATGACAGTATTTGGGTGATCGTAGATCGCTTCACGAAGACCGCCCATTTCATACCTGTCAGATCAAATAGAACTGCTCAGAGTCTGGCGCAGATTTACTTCAAGGAAATAGTTAGACTGCATGGAGTGCCGCTCAGTATAGTCAGTGATAGAGATACAATATTCACTAGCAAATTCTGGGAAGCATTTCAAGTCGAGCTAGGAACGAAGTTGAACTTGAGCACCGCTTATCATCCTCAGACAGACGGTCAGACTGAGAGGGTGAATCATATTTTAGAAGATCTATTGCGGGCTTGTGTTCTAGATTTTGGTGGATCATGGGAAGACTATCTGCATTTGGTTGAATTCTCATATAACAATAGCTACCAGCCGAGTCTGACAATGTCGCCATTCGAAGCGTTGTATGGTAGACCGTGCCGATCACCTGCTTGTTGGGTCGAGCCTGGAAATAGACTTGTGTTGGGTCCTGATATGATTCGAGAAGCTGCCGACAAGGTCAATTTTATTAAGAAGCGATTACTTGCCGCTCAAAGCCGACAAAAGAGCTATGCCGATAGAAGAAGAAGAAGAGATGTATCCTTTGCTGTTGGCGACTATGTATATTTGAAAGTATCGCCGATGAGAGGAGTAATCCGGTTCGGTAAAACTGGAAAGTTAGCGCCCAAATTCATTGGTCCGTTTCCTATTCTGGAACGGATCGGAACTCTCGCTTATAGGGTCAAACTGCCTGACTGGTTGCCTGGAGTTCATGATGTATTTCATATATCTCAACTTCGAAAGCACGTTCATGATCCAGACTTGATCGTGGAAGAAGCAGCACAGCAGGATATTGAAATTACTCCCGAATTAGCTGTGAGGTGAGAGCCGCTAAAGATTATAGGCAAAGAAACCAAAGAGCTGAGGAACAAGAAGGTTCACTTAGTCAAAGTGCGATGGAGTGGAGATCCGCGAGATTGTACTTGGGAAACTGAGGAGAGCATTCAAAAAGCCTATCCCAGATGCCGAGTAGATATCTCTAATTGACTCCGGTGCAAGGTACATTTGCCATACTTTGCATTACCATTTAATTCTCTATTCAATTGTTATTTTCTTTCCATGGATGTGAACTTTTAAATTCTATAGTCTGAATGATTTTAAAAAGAGTATAGAAATTGATTAGTATATTTTTGAAAGGTTGAAAAACGATTTGATTATTGGTTGTGTTGTATGATTGTAGATTTATCAAACCACTTTCGACTTTGTTCCTTTTCGGGGATGAAAAGTTTTAAGTGTGGGAGATTGTAACGACCCAGAAAATCTGAACCAATTTAAAATTTTTAAATTGGCTAAAATAATGGATTTTAAATATTTAAAATAAATATTTTAAATAATGGCAATGAAAAGTGAGTTGAATTGACAATTGAAAACGAATATAATTAATTATAATTATAAACAAGGCTTGAAAAGGCGCTGCAGTTTCAAAAATTGAATTCAAACTTTGTCGGACGGTACCAGGTGCAAAACAAAACGGATTTTAGCGAAACCAAAAATATTTAAATCTGTTAGTGAATATATTTCTAACGAATCTGAAAAATCGAATTTTCATAGCGGAAAGCAAAAGTTATGGCCGAATGAATTTACAGAAAGGTCGTTATGGAATTTATATAGCCCGTGAAATTGGCCATTTTGCATACGACCTCGGAATTCGACGAAACCACTTTTGTTGGATCCGGGATGTGAAGTTATCGCTAGGTTTCAAATTTCATAATTTTTGAAGCTAGTATGTGAGCGTGGCAAAGGAAAATTGGTTTTGGTCAATTACAGTTAAATTGGATCGACCAGAAATGGGCCTTTTTGCAAACGGTCTCAGAATTCAACGAAACTAGTTTTGTTGGGACCGTATCGTCAAAACATAGCTAGATTTATTTTTCTGGAATTTTTCGAATCAGTTTGTGGCCCTGGCAAATTGAAATGTACGTTCAAATTAAATATTGAATGTTTTATATTTTAATTTGAAGGAAAACTGGCTAAAACAGTCGAATGGGCCTGCGAAACATATCCCATTGTGTTCGGAATGGGGGTAGAACGCTAGGGACGACAGTCGTTGGGTTTGGATTGGGGTTCGCAAGAGCAAGGGGGTATTTTCGGATTTTTAAACTTTATAAATAAAAGAAAAAAGAAAAACCCCATTCGCCCACATCAGCCCCCCCTGCGTCTTCTCTCTCCCCGATTGCGATACACGGCGGTAGGAGCTCCGTTCTTCTCCCCTACTTTCTGGCGAAACCCCTCATCAAAAACCACCACTCCTTTGCAACTTTTGTAGCTCGTTTCCTCCTCTTCAAATCAAGACAAGCCCCATCGTCTATTGTGCACCCTGTCGCGAGGATTCTCGCCCCAAAGTTCGCCAGTTCCGCTCCATTTTCCGACCGCGATTGGAGCTCGAGCTAAATCATTTTCCTGGCGTAGAGGCGCCTCTCGAAGCCCGTCATCGTAGTGCAGTTGGATCTCGACGTAGTGTAGCGGATTGGATTTTAATTCGAACCCTAATTTCGAAGAATCAAGGAAGGTAAACGGCTTGATTTTTCTGAATTAAAGATGACACTTTTAAATGTTGCAAACCTTGTAAAAATCATATCTTTTTCGTTTCTTAACGAAATTCGATGAAATAGGAAACATCGTGACCGTGTGGACGTCTTCTACATTTTAGAAGAGACCGCATATTTTTCTGAGCCTTCTGCTATTTTTGGTGGAGTGGAACCCAATGTGAGATTTCTAATTTATAAACGATATGGAAAACGACGATGTATAAATTATATAGTCGATGTATGAGTTATATAAGCGTTGTACACCTCGTGTATAAGCGTTGTATAAGTTGTATGTTCGATGTATAAGTTATATATGCGTTGTAAAAATTATATATGTGTTGAAATAAAGGTGAGTTGCTATATATATATATATATATATATATATATATACGCCCCTCGTCCACAAACCATGGACGATATTTATTGGTTGTGATTGGTGTGAGAATTGATTGATATCGAATGGTTGTTTGGGATTGTTTGTGGTTGATATTGATTGATTGTGGTTGAAAAATACCCGTTTGTGGTTGAGAAATATTTGGTTGAAACCACATAGGATTAGTTTATGGAAATGAAATGAATATATACATGCCGCCTGTGTGCGAACTAGATGCATGATCCCCATTGTCAAAAACCGCGAGGTTTTAAGGTAGAGCGAGGAGCCGTACTAGGGACGGTCCCGGTTTTAACTACCCTGCCGTTATGCTGCCGAAATTTTCTGAAATATACATGTGTTAGAATAATTTTCATTCGTTGAAATAAATTACATATGTTGAGAGAATATTCATGTGTTGAGTTGCAATTCATTCGTTGAGTTGAAATTCATGTGTTGAATATTATTTGAATTTAAACAAATAGTTTTAGCGATAAAAATCACATTTTTATATATATACAAACTATAGAGAATATTCATGTGTTGAGTTGCAATTCATTCGTTGAGTTGAAATTCATGTGTTGAATATTATTTGAATTTAAACAAATAGTTTTAGCGATAAAAATCACATTTTTATATATATACAAACTATAGAGAATATTCATGTGTTGAGTTGCAATTCATTCGTTGAGTTGAAATTCATGTGTTGAATATTATTTGAATTTAAACAAATAGTTTTAGCGATAAAAATCACATTTTTATATATATACAAACTATAGAGAATATTCATGTGTTGAGTTGCAATTCATTCGTTAAGTTGAAATTCATGTGTTGAATATTATTTGAATTTAAACAAATAGTTTTAGCGATAAAAATCACATTTAAACAAATTCGTTCGTCGAGTTGAAATTCATGTGTTGAATGTTATTGTATTTTAAAATAAAGTGAATAGACAATAAAAACTACATTTTTATTGTGAATATGAAGTGTTAAAAACATTCACGTGTTGAATAAATATTTTTGATGATAAAAATATTTCTTTTATCATGTATACGCTTTGATAAAAATACACACGTATTGAAATAAATAATAGTTTGCTAGAAATATTATTATTGGCTTTGTTCTGCATATATATACATGTGTTGAACAGGAAAAATGGATTAGCTGTAGAGTAAAGAAATTATTTCCGTGCCCGACAAATAGGTAAGCCTTGATGATTTGGCTGCGCAATTTTATTGTTATATCAACTCCTGTGAATGCCATTGGATGCGGAGTGCTGGTTATTCTGTGTGAAATAATAAATATCGCCATAGGATAGTAACAATTAAATTTGAACTACGCTACATGGCATACTTCTTGACGATAAGCATACTTCATCATATTCCACATAAGCAATTGGAGCTTGTGCGACGAGGTGGAAGATTTACCATACGAGCGAGAGGCTTGTATGGCGATGATTATATACTACAGGTTGAACTGATGACTGATATGGACTCTATAAAATATAACGATAAATTGCCAGATTAATAAAAACCCCACACGGGTCTGGAGTTGACAATAACCACGTCTCTCTAGTTATTAGATACGGCACATGGACTATTTATTTCCACACGGAAACGGGGTGACGAGAATTTATTCTCTGGACTGATTATCTATACATGCTCCCCCGTAAACACCAGAATATATCACTATAAATATGTGAATGCTTTTTAGGATTTATTGGGTACCTAACACGGCCCAATAAATTTCCAAACCCCTCCCCGTACAAAAGAAGGTTATGGCGAAATTTTTCGAAATATTAAGGCGTTAGTGAAATATTTGAAGTGAAAACGAAGTTGAAAACATAGAATGAACTATAGTTGGGATTATAGAATGAACTATATATATATATATATATAAATATAATTAAAAGGAATCGAAGTCGTGCAGTTCGCGTTTTCGGAATCGTAATTTGAAACGATTAGTACGAGAAATCCGACCATCGGATTTTCCCGAAACCTCAATCGTTGGGTCCGCCTTGGAAATATCTTTCCAACGGCACCAACTTTGTAAAAATCCAACGGTTGGATTGTCTGGAGTGTTTAATTCAAATCTGAAGAAAAACAGCGCCAGAAACGATTATATTTATATAAATATAAATATAATTATATTTAATCGAATAGCGAAGCTGCAGTTCATATTTTGAAATCGAAACTTCAAACGATTGTATCGGGAGATCCGACCGTCGGATTTTCCCGAAACTGGAACCGTTGGATTCGTTTTGAAAAGACCTTTCTAATGATGTAAATTTTGTGAAGATCCAACGGTTAGATTTTCAGATATGTGTAAATCAAATCTAAAGAAAAACAGCGCCACGGCCGCGTTATGGCCCGAAGCGTCGTTTTAAATAAATTGGCTATTTTAAAAATAAATAAAAATAGCGATACATCGTTATAAAATATCATAAACAATATGTAATGGAAATAAACTGAATTTGCTCGATTTATGTGGTATTTGATGGTTGAATGTGTTTGGTGTGAAAATCATATTGAAGAACAAAATTGGTGTTGTCGAATGATTTAACCATTGAAGTAAATTGATTTGAAATTCTAATTACGTGAATTATTTGAAAAGGCCGAGTTAATTCTCATTTCAAATAATTGACCGACGATTGAAAGTCGAAGATGAAGACGGTGGTCGAACACCGGAGATCTTCACCTCGTTTGGATGGTAACCGAGGTCCTGATTGGGAGGCATCCCGAAATATGGATAATGAGTGGTGATCGTCCAGACGTACGTGGTGATCGATGGGTTTGCGAGGTATTTAGTGCGTCCGGTTTCGTTCAGACCCAGAACGGACTTTTAAATGGACTGTGTGTCTGACATTGGATTTTATTCTGTGTTGATTGATCTCTGTTAAATATACATCTGTTTGGCGGCGGAGAATTTATTCTTTTGCTTAACGCCCTTCTCTGAGACGCACGAGCTCAGAGGTTGTATATCGATGGACATCAGTCACATGGCATGAATTGCCTGTGTGGCATGCTAAGATGCAATGATCAGGGCTTCTGTTGAAAAGCAAAGTCTTGTGGTGATGATCAAAGCACCGCCTGTGTGGCGTAGCTTTGTGTATAACGTGAAATCGCGAGCCTCACACCCCGGTATGAACCAGAAACGGGAGAAGGACCTCAGGGAGGGCATGCGTTTCTTTCTAGCTAGGGTGGTGTCAGTGACCTACCAGCCCTGACATTTATATACTTTTCACCTATGTGGTTGTTGCTGTTGCGAGGCGCCTCGGTTTGATCGGACGATCCGGGTTCGATGGAGTCATTCGTTGGCTCGTTTACGCCCCAAAGGGCGGGGAAACGTATTGTTCAGGCATAATAATCCACATCGGTGGACCAGCCCTGACGATCTAAAGGGTTGATGCGTTCTGATCCTGTGGCTCGGGCTAGAGAGTCACGAATTCGGTAAGGACTAT